>VYZV01019352.1:191057-249800 GCA_013401275.1 Pandion haliaetus
CCGGAAGTGGCCAGACATCACCTGCTGATGGGAAGTGATGAATAACATCATTTGTTTTCCTTTGCTTTTGTGTGCGCGTCCTTTGCTTTCGCTTTATTAAACTGTCCTTATCTTGACCCACAAGCCTTTTGTTATATTTTCTCTCCCTGGTCTAGCTGAGGAGGGGGAGTGATAGAGCGGCTTTGGTGGGCACCTGGCACCCAGCCAGGGTCGACTTACCACAGGCTGTAAAGTTGAGGAGCTCCCATTTCAGGGATGTGATGTTGTCATGCCCAGCCTTTTATTCCACATGTTCGCTGTAGCTTAGGGGCATGTCACACACTTGTGAGAACTTTACCAGAGTGTTGATGCAATATTGTGTCAGTAACCGAGTGATTTGTTTTTCCTCTGGACATTGATTGAAGAAATTCTTATTACATTTTATAGCTTTCTTGGCCTTGGTATGAGAGTCAAGACATAAATTGGACCATAAATTGGCCTATGTCAGAATCTGCATTGAAATGACATCAAATACGTGTCATCATGCTGGTGTTTCAGCTAACAGCAGGAACTTGACACTCCCTGTCAACTTGATCAAATGCTAGACCTCCTCACATCTTAGCCATGTAGCACACTTTAACAGTTATAGTGAAGGCTGTGGAGGTATCTCCTGCGATGATACTGGAGAATGCTGCAGTAGGAAAATAAATTGGTTTTGTAGACCAAATTGATTTGCTTCGACTTATTGCAAAGTAACAATCTCCACTGTGAGCATTGCAGGTATATGCATATAAATAAAAATTGACACAAAAAAATATATGGATACACTGAGAGGAAAAGTGAGTATACATAACTGAGATATATTTATCCCACAAGCAAAGCGAGACTTGATAATTCATGAGTGGCAAAGATGTAGTTGAGTTATGGAGATCTTTCCTCTGGAGTGAAATAAATACAGAGTCTCAATTCAGCCCATTATATAGCATGATTAATAGAAGTGAATGCTTTCAATAGGTTGGTTTCATTTTGAAACATTTAGAGGATATATTCTGTTCTTAACTTACAAACTATCAAAAATCCTCATGGTGATTTGGATTTAGAAAGCTACATTTCAGTAATAGAAACTGGGGAGGGGGGAACAGACGACACACAGGCAAATTTCTATTTACGACTCTGGAAAGAGAAACCAAATTTATTTTAGTTAGAAACTGGAGTTTATCTAATTGTGAGTGGCTCAATCTTCATCAGTATAGCATAGCTTAGTAAAAGATAAAATCTGCAGCACTCTATGAGACACCTTTTTGGCTAGTTCATTTTTAGATGAGCAGCTACATTGCATTCGGGGTAAGACATTTGTCCATCATCTTCATCACCACTGTGAGGACTGGCCAATTCCCACCCATTTCACTCTGCACCTAGCAGTTTCTTAAGACCTAAACTCATCACCCCTCTGTTGCTAAACACTACAAACACTGCAGGCAGGAACACGGCATCACTACAGCTGAAGCATTTTGCAACATGGTGTTAACACAACAGGCTTCTCCCCAATGGCCTACACAGACTTTGCATACGGTCATTCATGGAGACGGACAGTGGCCAAATGTGGAGTATCAAGCCATGGAAGGTGGCCTGGTGCTATTTTGTGACTCTCTAAGTCAGTGTCTTTTTCTACCTCAGATTTCAGCTATTACATACCATGTAAATGTCAGCGCTAGTAGCTACTTGCTTATAACTGTAATAGAAAACTCTTGGTAATGTGCCTGTTTAACAGTCCTAAATCATAAGACCTTCCTGTAGGCCAAAACCCAGCTACCTCACAAAACTGCCAAAACCTTAGTATTTCCATTGCCAACACCAACAATGCCCTGAGGTTCTTTTAGTATAAAATTGGTAACATACGGAAAACTGAAAATGTTGAGACAGCATTGAGGAGTAGCTCTATTAACTCAAGAGAGTTGTGTGGCTGTCAAAAAGAGAGTAGAAACCAGACCTACAGAAATCCATATGGAAATAAAAACCAAAGGGATAATGGCAGAACTAGTTTCTACTTGCTTCGTTCATTAGAAAAGCTTATTTTTAATTCAAGTCCACCACAACATGGAAGAACTTCCCAGAACTTTCTTTGCCAGAGAACTGGACCTTATCTATAGGTCTGAGAAAGGTGCAGTATATGATATGCCACATACATGGCTGAAATATGCCACACAGTAAACTGCTGAAACGGGAAATGCAACTGGATATTTATGCTCCTTGAAGTTGTGCATGACACCTCAGGAGTGAGGGACTTGTTTGTCATGTCTTTGACGAGTCAGAAGGAATTCCAGAGCAGAGAAGCACCTTGAATCCACTGTAAATCGTCCGCCTTGTTATCATTCAGTGATCTGTAGGGCTGCAACAGAAGAGATGCTACCTTTGTTTTACTGTTTGCACAGCTGTAGGAATTATGTCCGTGCCCACAAACCTAGCTCTATTTAAGGGTCTTCAGGGCTGCTATTCAGAAACTGAGAGCAGGGCAGGAATGCCGAAACACAAAACACTTCCAGGAAAAAGGCTGAAGCGACTCCTGCAAACTGTTAACGAGAGCTTCTTGTAGAAATCTGCTCCTTGTGCCTCGGTGATAACAGATCTAAAATCTTTTCTCTAAGATGGACAATTTGAAAAACAACTCCAGATTTTTTTGCCTGGCTCCCCTGCTGTGTTTCCTCCTCTTGCTTCCTAAGCACATTTTAAATTATTTTTGATATGCACATTGCTCTACAGGACTGATCTTTTGCTGTTTGAACAGAAATAGGATCATGTAGATAGAACTATCCAGCTGTTCCACATCATCTCCTATTATTCTTTTGCACCTGTAACAGAGAAATGTATTGAAAACCTGTAATTCTGACAACTTTTCACTGAAAAATGGAAAAAGAGACAGACAAAATGTTGGCAGAATTCTCTTCAAACTTATAATGGCCACTGTCCAAACCACCAAACAAAAAAAATTGCCTCTACTTAATGTTTCCTTAAATTAACTGTGACTTAGAAATAAGTAACCCAGGACAGAATTTAATCACAAGATTCACTGCAAGAATGCCTCCGATTTTTATTCAAGACAGTGAGACTTAAGTACTTGTAGAAAACTGAGTAAGGGCTTGAGTATGTTCCTCTACTAAGGTTTTGAAAGTTACTCTGTGTCCTTTTCTCTAATGAAAATTTGTCCTAAGCCAGGAAGTCTGGACAAACAAACGAGTGAGCAGATTTTCTAGATCAATGGTGTCCACAGCAAAGAGAAGTGTTGTCATCAAGTTGGCTCTAGCTCCCTGGTTCTGATCCGTGCTGCCACAACCTACCTTAGAGCTGCCAAGAACCTTATGCTGAATGGACATGACCGTCTGCCCAAGTTACCTTTCCTCTGGAGCACTTTCTCAGGCCTCATGTCTCCCACTGCATTAGCTGATAGACAATACTGCTAGCAGAAAGTTTGACTGAGCTGGAGCAATTCTCCAAGGACTTTGGCTAATCTAGGTGATATCACTCTGTTAACATCTGAATGGGCTTTGCACTATGATCTGACTGTCACCATCATAGCAAAAAGCTTTCGTATCAAAAGGTTGGCATGAAGATCTAGAAGTCATTGTAATGATTCTGATGATTTCTCTGCAGGAAACAAATTTCTGTTAAGAACTATTAAAATTACAAGGCTGGTAAATGGCCAACACTTCACTTTGTAAAATTCCATAGTGAGTTTTTTGTAAATCTGTCAACCTTTAAAATTGTAGACCAAAATTTTCCATAGTAGCTGCCTGCTTCAAATGATCTGTTAGGGGCAACTGTAAACTGGAAGAAATTAGCCATTTTCTGAAATATGCTTAAGAAAATTACACATTTCAATTGACAGAAATTTATTTTAGTTTTAATATAGTGTCCCCATACTGTGGGGACAAGACCTAAAATTTGCCAGAAAGGTCATGTTAAGGGAAGGAGAGAGCTAGTGGGGAAAAAATTTGCCTGGCCAGGTAATTGAAAACTGTATCAAGTGCAAGCACCCACCTGTGGCAGCAGAAATAAGGTTGGACAGGCTCCCATATCCTAATCTTTTACTGCACATTTTTACAAGTTTAATAACACACTTTAAGTACAATTTTCAGCATAACATACATCTTTTCACTGACCTTGGTGGTTGTTCAAAGGGAGAGTCAGAGCTCAGAGGACATCCCATTTCCTTTCCTTTACCAAAATCCCATTGCATAGGTTTACCTTCTTAGAAAGCAGAGGTCATGCTGGGGGTATTCATATGCTTGAATGCTGGAGTAATGTGACATCATCGTGATGGTATCAGTCAGCAAGCTCGGTGATGGCTTGTATTTGAGAATACCTGTTCCCAGTCTGGACCAAGTGGGCTCCTTCAGAAACTGAAATGCACATAAAATTATTGCCATGCTCTGCAGCATGCAATAAGCTCAGTAGGATGAACATTCCGGTAACTCTTGTAATCATCCCAGGGAATATAGCAATGAATTCTACTGGTTAGGCTTAAAATGCAGTGATGAGATTAGCACTCGCTGTTAAATCCCACCTGACTTTTTCAAGGACTTCTCCACCAGAACTGCTGTTCTGGCAGACTAGGGTGAGTGTCACAGCTGTTCCTTCTCCCTCTGTGCTCCCAGTGGCACTCTGCTACCTCAGCCCTCTGTAGGCAGGAGGCCTTGAGCAAATGGCATTGGGGCATTGATTTCCACAGCTTCTTTTCCAGAGCGTTTGCTAATGTGACCATAATATAGTCTTCAGATACTCAGGTGCATGGTTCTCAAGGTACACCACAATTCCATTCAGTCAGCACAACATGAATAAATGGTTCATATGAACCTTACGTCCAAATCAGAGATGTCATCCTTTTCTTTTTTCTTTAATCTGCCTATTAAAACCCCTCACACACATACACACAGCACTCAGGTCTTACAAATGCAATATCCTTGGCAATCCATGTTGGATGAACCAAAGAAGACTTTGAGTGAAACTCACAGAAGCAAAGACGTTTGGACCAAAGGATGAAATGAAATACATAACACCTACTTTTGCCCACAGGGACCTCAGAGCAGCAGGCAGTCTTATTGACCATATACTCTGTAATTCTGGGACATTAAGCAGGGACTTAAGGATGGTACCTGGACCTTTACTTTGAGTATCCTCACTTTTGTCAGTTTAAAGCTGGAACCTGTGCATTAGCTGAAGGGATTGTGTGTGTGTGTGGTTTAATACGCATTTGATATAGCTCCTGGGAAAGCTAATGGAGTTGCCTTGGGGAGTTGAGCAACCTCCCAGTGCGCTCTGCATAAATCTTCTTTAGCTGCAGGTGAACAAAAAGTTATGTTAAGTGCAAAAGTGAAGGTAACAGCTGCTGAATCCCTTTTGCTGGCCTACAGAGAATTGGTACTGCATGTTACCAGCTGATTGGTGATTTCTTAACCTCTTCTAACCTGTGAAACTAAGAGGAAAAATTGAAGCTTTGAGGGAAGAATTTCTCTGCTAGTAGAATTTTCTCTTATTCACCAAGGACAGTAGGTTAAAAAAATAATTTGGAAAGAAATTCAGCTAGAAAATGGCCAGGACACCACAAATGCAGTTTTATAAGACTCTTTCTTTTTTTTTCCTTGAAGAAGATAACTCGGTTTTATACTTTACTGTCTTATTAACAGAATGCATTTTGGAAGTCTGCCACTGTTAACAGTATCAGAAGGATTTAGGGCTGCTGAAATACTCTTGAAGATTTAATTCTGCTGACTTCAGCTCTGATCCGAAGTAAAAACTGTAACCATAGATTAAATGTTTAGCGCCAGATATTGCAATTGCTGCTTCTTGTCGTAAATCCTTGTGTCTATTGCTGTTTCAGACAGCTCTCTGTGGGCCCTTGGTAGTGCATGCAGCACAATGTTCATGTTGTATAAGGTTCTCCACCAGGGGCCAATTCTTGAAGTCCTCTCTCCATCCTTCCTCATAGAACTCCCAGTTGCCTGAGTGAGAACCTTGAGACATAGCGGTGCAAGGCTGCCCCGCAGACATAATTCCCACGCGACGGTGTGAAAACCGGGATGACTACCTGCTTTTTGTAATGCATGATCTTTGGTTTTCAAAAAGAGTATTCGGGGGGTGGTGGGGGGGAGGCCTTTTCAGATTTTATTGATCTCTTAGGAGAGCCAACTAATAAAAGCAAATAATCAATATAAAATTAGATTGTCATGATGAAAATTAACTAATGTGGTCATTCATACACTAGAATATCTGGTTAAAAGTTTAAGCGCTACCTCCCTCTCTCAGTTCTAATTTTATAGGTCTCTATAGACTCCTTTTTGGGACTTCAGCAGCCATTGACATTTTAATCTTTTTAATGCGGTCATCTGATTTACACATGGGGTTTGCTTTTTCATAGTGAGTAGTTCTCCACTCATTGCTTATTGCACTCAAATAAAGTTATAATAAGAATACATTTCAACAGTCCCTGATCCAAAACTGGTGTCTGTCTTCCCTGACCTTGGGTAGATTTATTGCATTGCAAATCTCAGCACACAAGCTTTAATTTTTTTTCTACTAAAATTTTAATGTCAAGGGTGTAACCCAAAATATTTTCAAGGCATCTCATAGTACCAATCATACTGACATGTGAGAAGATGCTGGCACCCTTATTCTTCTAATGAAAAGAAAAAGAAGAAAAAAAATAAAACCAAGGTTAAGAGGATGGCACACACTAGAAGAAAAACCCAAAACATCTGGTGTTCCCACACCAGCACTGTGGCCACATGTAGAGACTGGGATGAAAGGCATTGAGGTATAAGCCTTTGTCTGCACTCCTAGGTGGTGTCCTGATGTTGAAATTTTTATGCCTTCAGGAAGAGGGAAAAACAAAAATAGGAAGAAAAAAATTAGGTCAGAATGTTGAGTGGAAGGCCAGTAGCACTACCCTAGCCCAGGTAACCTATAAAGTAAAAATTATTTGCTCCACTAGCTGGATATCTATATTTCACTTACAATATCTGGCACTGGAAAATCTGGCTTATGCTCTATCCCAGTAGTTGGGAAGGAGCAACTCAGAACCTGGCAAATTTGGTTTAAACAAATTTTAATTTTAATTTGAGCTCTTGGAGCTTTGGCATGACCGTATAGTGATAACCTGCTACTGGATTGTCTGTCCTTCCTACACACTCTCACGTTCGGTTAGGTGTTTCAGGTGGTTGTTTGTAGCATTCTCATACTTCATCTGCTATTTTTTTAGCATTATGTAAGCCCTGTATAGAATAAAAGCATCTGACTTGTTTCATATGGTTGTGCTAGTCCCAAAGCATACAGATAAAAGAAACTGCACAGTGATGCACTCAGCACAGCTCCAGTGCAGGAGGCAATCGTTTCCTTTGTTCCTTTCCCATGTGAGCAAACTAGTCTTTTACTAATTCTCTACCCTATCCCCATTTAGTCTTATAGAGAGTGCCAGGGAGAAGCTGGGAATATAATGCTTTCCTCCCTTTTTGCTACAGGTCATATAAAATGGATATTGCATTCAGTGCAGATGGGGCGACATTGTCATTCATCAGTTCCCCAAATTGGCTGCTTGGCAGACAGAATTATTTAAGTAAAACTGAAGTAATTTTCAAAATTGAAACTTAAGCTGTTTAGTGACATAAGCCAAGAGCAGTTTTTCTTGGACCCCCAACACTTCCTTGGCTCACATTCGCAGTTCAGCTATTTTCATTCCCGTCAATTAGTTCAATCTCCATGGATGTGAGGAAGGGCTAGAGCAGCGCGGTTTCTTTGATGCAATTTCATGTATACATATGGAGCATCTGTTACTCCAGGAGTCTTGCCGTCACTTCCATTATATGGAGAGTATTGATAGTGATAGGAACGCAGGACCTGATGGGCCATTTTCTTCTGAGCTTCACACAGAAGTGCCTTGGCAGAAAGCCGTGTGCGAGGGATTACCCCTCCAAACAAAGGAAACATGCCGTGGCAAAGCCCTGCAAAGGGGCCCAGGGAAAAAAAAAATGTGTAGCAGTGTTCTCCCTTCCTCCCCTGCTCTGCTCCTCCGGAGCATTTAGGTGTCTGACACCTTCAATGTGAACACAAATAACATTGACACAGGGTTTCTTGCCACTGAGTGTGGGGTACTCAGGTTGGTCCACTCAAAAATAAAAAGCTCAAGGAAGGCGTTTCACCTTTAACAGCTTCTTGCTATCAGGCCACTCTTTTTTTGGGGGGCGGGGGGAGCTATAAAAGATTTTTCTTCAATATTTCTTTCAACACAGCGTTTATTCCACTTGTATTGATGCGCCAGAGGCTATCATTACCAACAACTCAGGTAAAGATCTTCAGCCAATTATTAACCTGTGATAGAAAGATAACATTTTCTCCCCTTCTTGGTACCTTTTATTTATCCTTAATACTTTCCAGGGAAATATCTGAGAGCTCTTGTTTTTCATCTTATAATTTGGTCAGGAGGATAGGTTAAGAGTCTAGGATTGCTGCCCCAAATCCCAGCACTTGGTTAAGTGTGATTTAAGTGGCAATTAAAATGTTATGCTAGGCTTCAGTATACGATGAGCTTCTGTCTCTCATTTAGCACACCCACCCATTGCCTGATTTCAGAAAGGGCCTGATGGATGGTTTCAAGGACCATTCAAGAAATATTTGACAGGTACCTGCTCTCTATCATAGATTGCTGCTGGTTTAATAACCACTACATTTCCAGCTTGTTTAGGTACTTTAGTCTCTAAGCAACCTTCTTTGTAGAGAAACGCAGACCGTACTCATACATGGGCAAGCTACCTGCAGTCTTCAGGAACTCTTGGGTGGTCAGAAAATGCCACTGGTGCAAGCAGAAACCACACATTCACTGCCAGGGCACCTTGGAAACCCAGGGCTTGTCATCTTCAGGGAGAATTGGCAACTTCTGCTCTCGTGCACAATGAAAACGAAAAGTTCTAACATTTCTTATAAAACAGTGTTTCACAAATTGACTTAAGTGAGATACGCTGTTCCGCTTTGAGCTATTTTGTTAGAGAAAATTTTCAAATGGAGGAAAAAGTGCCTTGACAAAAAAACAAAAAAAAAGAAAAAATGACATACCATTCAAAAAACGTTTAATGGAATATTTCAGTTATTCTTTCCAAACAACATTTCACTGAAATCAACACACTGCTGCAAAAGTATTTGCTTTTTATCAGCTGACATTTTTCCTTCTAAAAATTTCCAGCCAAAAGTTCTCTACTCATGTATCAGTATTGCAGTAAGAATATTTGCAACTGTGGTTTGAATTTATGCAAGATGCTTTTAGTCTGACTCTTCAACCCACTTAGATCAAGGCAGACTCTTGTATAATTTGAAACATTCCACAGTGTTTATCTCTGAGTTGGTGAAATGCATTAGAAGGACAGTTTT
The DNA here is from genome assembly GCA_013401275.1 of Pandion haliaetus. NCBI lineage: Eukaryota > Metazoa > Chordata > Aves > Accipitriformes > Pandionidae > Pandion > Pandion haliaetus. The sequence goes on from VYZV01019352.1 coordinate 200,448, forward strand.
AAATTATTGCTTCATGAGTTACGTTGCTCCTATAAATTCCTGCCTTTTCTGAAAATAGGTTAATTGTTTCTTGCCACTTCCCACATAATATTAAATTATGTGAAGCTAGTCATGTATGAAAAACATGGGGTTTGCTTTTTCCTTGGGATTTTAAAGAAGTTCATATAGTGAAGTGCCGAAAATACAGAAGAGATGTAGCCTTTATCAGTATCAGTTTTCTCAGCAGACTCTCTCACTTTGGACTCTGCATATGGAGTCACTATATATTGAATGTATATATATATACACAATGAATGTATATATAAATATTAATATATAATGAATGCTAACTGAATATGGAGAGAGAATCAAGAAGGCTAACAGTGCCTGGCATTGATGGTGTACTACTATGAGACCTGCTTTTGCATAAAATAAGAGTATGGTTTTTATTCCTGTATGCCAGTTATAATTCAGTTGGTTAAGTCACTTGGGACCTGCTGTGCTCTTTGGAGACTGCGGGTCCAAAGACCTGTCTAACCCACCATTACAGCACCTTTGAACCACCAGAGTAGTACTAGTATCTGCCCCAGTATGTTTAGGCATGAGCTTTATGTAAAGCTGCAAGATATAATCATTCATCCAGTTTCTTCTTTCCATGGACCAACACGTGGAAGCAGTCTTGTAGCAGCTTTTACTTCTCTTAAATTATAAACATCTGTTCCTGATCAGTTTTGAGAAGTACTTATAATTTTTAATCATTACCTGAGGCTGATAATAACAGAAGATTTGTTGGTAATTGCATTCTGTTCTTTGATTTTATTGTTATTTTTCATTGTTTCTTTTTTGTTGTTGTTTGTGTCTCCTTGGAATTGTCCATGAGCAAAATTATCTGGGAAACAACCTTGCCTTTTGGTTATGAAGCACCAATAAACCTGAACAGCATTTTTTTTTGTCTACGCTGAATAGCCTTTACTATGTATTAGCCCAGTGCCATTACAAATTCAAACCCTATATATATATTGTTCATGGCCCTTTGTGTCATCAGGAAATTAAAGTTTGCAGCTGGCCTCTTCATCTTAGTTAATCATGCGAACATGAAATCCTTAAAGGTCCACGCAATGGTCCCTGCGGGGGCCCCACTCAACACTTCTCTGCAGTGTGACATTGTTTTTCAGCTGTGTTTTTATCTTCTCCCCTCTTCTGTTCTGAGCTCCTGCTGCTTTTAGCTTCAGTAGCAGACAGTCATGTGGCACTTTATCATGGGCTGTCCAGAGCACCGCAGTAGCCATGCCCCTTCAGCACGCACCACAACCTGCTTGAAAGTTTAGGAGGTTAGAGATGAAGCCTCTCCTGCTCTCACTACCCTGTTTTCCTGCCTTCAGCCCTACCTTGGCAGCAAAGGGAAAAAACCTCTGAGTATACCTTCTACTGTGCCTTACAGAAGGTTGCAGGGTGATGGTTTAAGGGCTTAGTTTCTCCTGCCTGTATTTTATGCTGTGGTTGCTTGTTTTCTAAGAACTCACTTAAATTATGACAATAAATCAAAGATTTGCTTCCAGATGTCTTTTAACATCTAGCATCATTTCCTCCAGGTCCTGGATGTCTCCTAGATTTTAGTTTCTTTAGGTAATTTCCGCCACTGGCCTTAGTGACCCTGACATAGGCTGACCTGTAGTTAACTTTGTCTCCCTTCTTAAGATTTGGTTTGAAGAAGTCAGTCAATACCTCATTTAAAGAGGGTAGGGGGAGGTGGGTGTGAAGGAAAACCTTCACTGGCTTCTTCATTTTCATTTCCTGTGCCATTGTATTCTAACTTTCTCCCTGACTGATTTTCACTCTCTTGCAGGTGACGAGAAAAATCTCTTCATATTTATTTTCTTTTTTTTCTTTGTTATAGCTCCTTTAAAACTTTTTATTAGCTTTTCTTTACCTCTTGATACGTAACATACATGTGAAAGACTTAAAGGGGGTTTTTTTACCATCAGATTTCTCCTGAGTTGTTAATATTTTTCTCTTTACCATTGAGAAAGCCATTTTGTCATTTTAAAGACCACAGTTACTTTTATAGAGCTCTAATCTTTTGGGCCCTAATCCAACAAATCTTTTAAGCATGTGCTTAACTTCAGACACGTGAGTGGTTGTATTGAACTCAATGGAGCTAGTCAGGTGCTTAAAGTTAAGCAGATGATTAAGTGCTTTGTTTGGCTGGCCTTGCAGAGCACTGTCCCCCAGGAGCCCCTTCACCAACAGCCTGCGCAGAGCTACCAGTGGGCTGGTGTTCTTGCTGCACTCAGGAGGCAGGCATTGTAGCCGAGAGGAGAGGTTCCTGCAGCACACGATCCCCCCAAAAGTTTTAGGAGAATATCTTTATTTTCAGTTACTGATTTTAATATAATGCATGCCTCTATGCATGGTACCTTCTGACCTTGAGGCATCTGCAATTTAAGTGATACAGACATGGGCCAAGGAGGAGAGGAACCAAAACAGATGAAACAAGAAAGATGATACAAAGACCGCCATACAGGTCTGATTTCACAAGGACATGCAGCTTCTTGCACTCTCTTCCCCTGCTGATTTCAGACACATCCTCATGTGCTTAGTCCTTACCTGGAGATATTCAGCATCTTGCAGGATCAGAACCTGGTCTTATTTGTGTATTTATTTATTTAGCCTGCCTCTTTCAGCTGCCCAAATTCTTTGCGTTGCTGCTCAGAGGTGGGAAGGTGACCCATCCTCACCAGGCACTCGGTGCATCATTGCCTGCCCCAGTTTCTACCCACTACATCCAGACTAAAAAGGCACTCCTCCAACTGGTTGAGACCAAGGGGACAAAACAGGAGCCAAGTCGCCTTTGTCCTGAGGCAGAGGGAGGACACTGGTATGGCAGCACTACCGCATCACAGATTTCTCCTGGCTGCTTCCACCTGCCTGAGAACTGAACTGTTGCTGCAGCTGCTTTGTGGCACCAAAGGACATGAACTTACCAGGGAAGTTAGGTTGTCAGTAGCAGTTTGGGTGCTCAGAAGTTAACCTGAACAAGGGACTGCATTCAAGCACCAGGCTTCTGGGTAGATATGAACCTCTTAAAATGACGCTTTGTAAAATTGTACATGGTAGACTCCTGTCTCAGCTGAAATATCTGGCTCTAGTTGTGGTGGTTTGGAGGTTGTGAACAAGCTGGCTGGTGGTTCTGTGTGCTCTGTCAAGCCAGTTAATCCTTAGGACACTTATTTCTTTGAGGCCTGGCCAGATGAAGAAACCATCATCACTAAGTAAATGGGACAGACCTGAAATAAACTATCAGATGTTCCCCTGGACAAGCCATTTTGGTGTTCCTCACAGATATGGGCTTGAAAGTTCTTTACATAAAGGCTGTTTCATGTCAGTCTCATTCCTACCTCTCTAGGGGGTTCTCTAGTTGTCAGACTGTACACAAAAAATGTGTCCTTTTGAGTTCAGGGAGGAATTCCTTCAGCTGGTAGCAGTTGTTAAGATCCCTTATTCATACTGGGTAGCAGCCGGGAGGCTCCACCTGAGAGCAAGACCCCATTGTACCGGTGCTGTACTAACATTTCCCTTCAATCATTGAAGGAAAAGCTGTTAACAGTTTCTATCCTCTTCAGGACATTGGCTGTTAGGAATGGGGAAAGGCTTGGGTTATATCCCTTTCAAATCATTTCTACTGACCTCAGACTTGAGAAGCCACTAAAGCAGGAATGGGAACAGGATAGGGCCCATGCTGACAGCAGTAATTTCAGCATTATTTCCAGAAAGATAACCTGTCACTCTTCTGCATTGGTAGGCTGGCATCTCTTCTTGTCATATGACCCTAATTAATTTATGTAGCATGCATCATGGGGAAAGACAAGATCCAGACTGAAGCCTTTGTAATGGGATTTTACCCTGTGCCAGACAAAAGTAATTAACTATATCTATCTTTTTCAGTTTCAGTTGCTCTTCCCTAAAAGATTTATATTAGGAAGGTGAAATCATACACAGTCACACCTTGTCCGTACAAGCTTTTCTTATCTCCTGTGACGGAATTAAATGCTATACTTTGTCTTTAGCAAATGGTAATATCCCTATGACTAGCACCAAACTAAAAGTCACTCTGAGCACACTTGTTATTTATGACATTATCACTGCTCTGGTTGCTAGATAGCCTCTGCCATCCCGTATTCGCTTGTGTTTCCTCCATCCATGTTGACTTTGATTTCTAGACGTATATCCTATTGAGTGTATGGTGGGTAGGGAGAGTATTTACGCATAGGATATGTGTACAGACAGCACCAAGCTCATCAGAAAAGATCAGGGGAGGAGAGGGAAAACACAGGTATTCTTCCAACTAATGAAAGAAGAATACCTCATCACAGAAACCATAGCAGAGCTGTGAAAATCCTTGTTGCTAAAGGTCTACAAGGATTAAAACCAAAATAAACTAAAAGGATTGGATTTCTAGCTCCTGAGTTTGTCATTTGAGGGTTAGGAAATAGTGAGACTTCCTCTGCCCGAGGAAGACTCTGGGCTGTGGCTGGTGGTGTCAGGAGGGAGTTCAGGGGCAATTTCTTTCTTCTGTCCTGGTCTCAGCTTTGTTGGCCAAAGGGGACATCATCCAGGACCTTGTCACTATCTCTCTGGGGACAGCTTCTGTCCCCTTCCCCTCCAGACCCTCCAGCTCAACATGGTCCTTCCCTAGTTCACCTTCATGTAGCCATTGAGACTAGTAACAACCTGCTAGGGAAGCTCACATGCTTCAAGACTGGATCAAGAGCAGTTGCATGAGGAGTTTAGCTGGCCGGGCTGGGGCAGGAGTTAGTAGGCGGCTGGAGGTGGGCTGGAGGCAGCAAGTGCTGCAGTCAGCATGGCTCTTTGCAGGGGGGGTGTCTGGGTATGCTCCCAGAGGAGGTGGTGGTCCAGCAGCAGTGTCACCTGGGGTAACCAGTACTGTGAGGGGCATGGTGGGGACAAGCTGCATCACCAAGCAGCCTCCCCATCCCCAGGGGCTGCATCCAGCTCTGCTGCAGGCACTGCTCCTGTTAACAGCATTGAGAGCTGTGCCTGCCATTCCCTAAGTACAAAATGTGCAGGAAATTTATCCTATTATACCAAAATTGTGGTCATTCCCCACACCCCTGGCACCTGTATTTTGTTTCTAATGACTAGTTTGTCCTCTCTCTAGCTGGGATAAACTACACAAAAACTCTCTCACAGGCACCACTTCTCTCTATTCTGCTTGACTTCTGGCTGTCTCAAGTGGTCCTGCACCAGAAATAAAGCCTACACTAGTAATTTTAGACAACCTCACAATCCCTAATATATTGTACCTCTTTAAAACCTATAGCCGTTCATTTCTCTTACGCATCCATGATAGGATCTTACTGTAGCATTCCAGGCTACCCCTATCTCACTTAAGCCTTATGTGTCTTAACTTTTGTCCTTGGCATCCAGACAATTCTTCTATTCTCAGGATGTTTTCTGCTGAACTTCCTGTCTATAAAAATGCGCTCAGGGAGTCTATCACTCCTCCAGCCTATTCCTTCCCCTTCCCAGAGCTTCCCCTTCTCTTACCATACCAAGCAATTATTCTTATTAATTATTCCAGCTAACAGTAATTATCAGCAGCATGCACCCCCAGTCACATTAATAACAGCGATCTCTAGGACACTGAGGAATTGGCTGAAAAGATTCACTTTGCTACTTGGATTGCATAGGAAGACAAATTCCTTTTCTTCCCCGTGTGTCTATTTTGAGCGAGAGGTCTCACCACTTCCTTGTTTTAAGATGGGCAAAAAGAGGGCAGATGAAGAAGCCAGGACTTACTGTATAGGCATTGTCTAAGAAGAGTCAAAGAATAGAGATCCAAGGTTTAGTCTGTGTTTTTTGTACACGGTTTCTAAGCGGTGGCATTAATTGATTTTTTTTTTTTTTTTAGCTTCTGATATTTATGGGCCAAATACTGAACTTTCTGCTTGGGCTCCAATAATCTGGGGTCTGCCTCAGGGTTAGAACTTTGAATTGTTTTCATCTGTTCCACAGGCACAACTACCATTCAGCAGCAAATGGAATAAAATTTGGCCATGTTTCATCATCTGTAATTTGTCAATACTTTTCATCTCACTGCTGAAAAGCATTGAAGTTTTTAAAGTGATGTTTTTCAGCAGTGCAAAAGAAGAGCAAAGAAAAAAGGCAAAAATATTTTAAAAAGAAATGAAAAAAGAAAACTCTTCTGCAAAATGAGAGAGTTAAAAAAAATATTTTCCATCAAAATTGCTTACCATTTGCCTAAGCTGCAAAGTTTTTAATGACATTCTAGTGAAAATAGAGCGCTCTGGCTAAATTCCTTCAAACCCAATAAAGCAGATGACTGGGAACCATAATGGAATTGATGCTGTCAAGTGCATTTGCTTTTTTAATGCTAACATGTTTTTGGTTATTAAGAAACAAAAAAACAAGTGGTATATGATCAACATAGCTTCTGACAGGGGCATTGGAACCCATCTGGCTTATGGATCCCCCACTTTTTTTTATTAGCCTGAGATTATAAAGTTGTAACACTGTAGTTTAGCTTCTGGCTTCTGCAATTGTAAATTGGCAAAGGACTAACTATAAGGTGTGAGTTTCTGAAAACTAAAATATGATACTGACCCAATGCATACCACACAGGCCTGCAGCAGATGTACTGGATGAAGGAAATACAGTAGCGCTGTTGAAATGTTACTGATTGGTTCCAACTGAGTAGCTCTAGATATAAACCAGCTTTCAAAAGCAACAGATGAGATAAAAATGTCAGAAATTGTCATTAAAAGATGATGCCATATATTCCTTAATGAAGTCACACAAGGCAAAAATAATACCAAGCATCCTCCAGTAGTAATGGATGTACTCCACGAACGTTAGCTCCACAGTTGTCAATATCTGTGATGAAAAAAAAGACTCTCCATCTTTACAGATTTCTTTAATTTAAATAAGCCTTTTAACATAGAGAGGATTTGTTCTCTCAGTGTGCTTCATTAGTGTAGCTTACCACCACAAAACCTGGTTGTATTGAGAAAGATTGCTCCATTATCAAATAATTAGGACTGCCTTAGCAGGTGCATACACTTACCTTTGTAATTAAATCCTTGTTAAAACACCAAAATCCAGAGAATTTAAATGGCTACCTGATCCCAGAGGAGGTAGCCCAGAAAGTTATTCTATAAGGTAGACATCATCTGGGAACAATGATACTGAGCAGGGAATCTTTTCCTCATGGGATGTTGATGAAGCACATCTGCACACATCATGCGGTGCAATAAAAATTGCAGTGACAATACTAGACAAACACCTACTGTACAAGAAGCCAGAGAAACCAAGCATAAGCCTGCACAGAATCACATGCTATGTAATGGAGCTTTCACAGCTTCACTAGTTTTAGAGTTACAAGCAAAATTAAATATGATGATCCTCATTTTTAATAATTCTTTGAAATATTTGCCTGATTTACTATATTCTACAATGAGTCCAGGAGACTTATTCCTGAACTCAGCTTCTGAAATCTTACCACAGTGGAACAACAATGATTATATGGCTACATGTACAGCTATTTTAGAAGAGCTCAGAGCCCTAATAAAATCTGAAAGAAAATAATTAAAGTTGCAGTAATCTCACACAGTCATAAAAATCACATTTCTAATGTTATACATAGATTTGTATATTCCTGTGTTGTATGTTCTACACATTTACAGATCTGTGAATGTCTATATTAATAAAATATGCCAGCAAGTGTTTTAGACAGTCTATTACAACAAATTATCTCTGTTCAGTTGGCACTCTCATTGTCCTCACCAGAACTGATCAACCATATGTGACATAATTAGCTACTTGCCTAGAGGTGTAGCAGTGTTTTTACCGTAAAGAATATTGAGCGAGCTGTCGTTCTGCTGGTTACCGGTATTCAGCCTCCAAGTTTGAATCAGGAACCCCAACCAAACTCTAGTTTCCAAGAGGCAGAGAGAAAACCATAAGACTGGAATGGGTTTGTTTTCCACCTCTCAGAAGAACTCTGTTGACCAAAACAGTAAGGCCCAACATGAAAAATAATCTACAAGATCTGCAGATACTCATTGACTTCAATCTGTGTTCAAAGTTGTAGATTCAGCACTGACAAAAGTACCCTCATATTTTAGATATGAAACGTCTGTAGAACAGCCAGTTTCTGGAATGATGTTCTTAGATAAATGGAGTTAGTCCTGGAAATCAATTTAGACAAAGCTGCAGCAGTGCTGGTATTGGAATTCACCAACTCGCTACATAATTTGAATAAATGGGAAAAGAGATGACTCCTGAGAGTAGCACTGGCAGCCAAAAGAATTATACTGATGGACTGGAAAAGCAAAGCCATGCCATGTATTGATTTATGGACTATTGCCCTTCTGGATATAGCTAAATGTGAAAGAACTCCCTTTATTCATACGAATAAAATGGACATCAATGCTCTCAGACAAAAACTGCTATTGGAGTTGTATTGTGAATAGCTGGCATGTGGGATGGTCTTCTTTCACTTGCCCGTCACACATGCTCTGTGGGCTGGTGAAGTTTGAGACACACAGAAAACAACAGGGACTTTTTCTAGAGTTGCTTCATTTGTTTATTTGGGGTTGGTTTTCTACTCAAAATTATTCCTTTGTCTTTTTGGTTTTGGGGTTTTTTTTTTTCTTTCTTCTAGAATCTCTTGGTGTAAATCAGAACTTAAGATAGTATATTATCACTTAGTAGATGTGGTTCTATGATAGTCAATTTTCAGCATTTTGGAGACAAGTGCCTTTTTTTGCGACTTAAAAATTCTAGGCAATGCTAATGGAGCAGAAACACAGCACAACACTAATTCCGCCCACTCTGTGACACCGTTACAGCTGTGATCTCTCTGTCCTACCCACCAAAGATGGGTTAATGCACACTATGCTCAATATGAGAAGACCCCTACAAACCAGCTGTCGCTCCCTCAGCCAAACCAGTGTTGTCCCTTAGGCCTCGTTTAGCTTCAGAGGACCCTCTGAAGATTTCCTGCTCTCCACAAGTTCCTCTCCGTCAATGTAAGTAATATGGGGAGCCCTACTGTAGCCTGGCTGCTGCCAGAATTTTTAATGCTATATTGATTAAACTGCTATGAGTGGGATGAAATTACGTGGTATTAGTTGTGCTGGCAACTGGTTTACCTCCGGGATGCTCATGCTGCTAGTGCTGGTGGAGCTAAGCCAGAATTAGGAACACTGGGAAATTTAAAAAAAAAAAAAAAGCAGCCCTTATATAGACCTGACCTTGGTTGTTGAAACTTAATGTCACAAAATAAATAGAACTTTTGGAGTCTGGGATGCCGTTGCGTTTGGTGACAGGCCCTGTTCATCTTGCCAGCAGAAAGGAGGGAGCCCTAGCTAGGAAGCCCTGAGTCAGAGCCCGCTTCATCTTTTGAGGAGCTAATGAGAGCTAATGAGATAATGAGGTCAGTTCTGGGATATGCGGGTAAGTATCAGTATGGCCTTGTCCCATTGTTATGCCCTTTCCTAAAACATTCCCCCCTCCCTGGCTGCTGTCAGAGACAATGGCCCTTTGTCGGCCCATGGCCCTTGTGCAGCAGGACGCTCCTGCACGCAGGGGACTGCAGGGAAGTGAGTCAACCTGCTCCTGCAGGCTGCCTCTGGACGTGGCAAAAGGACTGCTGAGCAGCTCTGGGCTGAGAAAGAAAACTCAGTACCTGGAAACAGAGAGAGGAACACACCGGTCTTGCCGTGACTGTAGTGACTAGACCACCTGTGAAGTGCTTAAACATTACTGAGGTGCTTGTAAAGCCATGTAAAGTCCACAAATGATTGCCCATTCACTTACTCCTGAAATGTTTTTGTGTTCACTTTATATGCAGAATTTATCACCCTTATCCAGATGAACCTGAAAAAGAACCACTACTGCTGTGGTGGACTTAGTAGTGATACAAACCCGCATGACCTTCAAGGATTGCTGGATAAGATGGCCTTCCACCCTCCTTGAGATATAATGGGTACACACTCTGCTTCAGACACTGACCCCAGTACTTACAAGAGAAGCATGTTGTCTGAGTAAGGTTTCCCTAGGGCTCTCTGCAAAATGCAGGTGACAATTACCATTGTATTCCAGACTAACTTATGTCACTAATGATATGAATTGCTACATGGCTACTTCTAAGGCTACACTACTTGACCTGTGTGAAGACAGAAAGGTAAAGGACATAAGAAGTTTGTTAAAATTAAACTAAGCACAGATTAGCAATGCAATTTGTAAATATTGAACAAAGTTTAAGCTTCAGTCAAGCTGAAGAGAGAAAGGCTTTGCACTGAGGCTTTTATAAGTGGAAAAGAAAATGGAGAGAATCAGATGATAACAAATGCTTCTTACATTATTGCTTATTCTACTGCAACATAATTTCAAAATTTCAAGAAAAATGCACCAACTGTGCCTTATAGATCAAGAGAGAGAAAAAGTCCAACATTTTAAATTTCTTTATTGACTAAACACACCTCCAAAATATCTGGGGCTAGATGGTTCCAGAGCTTACTGTGATATTACAAAACCTGTCACGTCCAAGTCATTGGCTGAAGTTGAGCCTGAATGGCTAATGAAATGAGTGAAAATTATTGTCAGCTGAGAGGTCTTCAGTGGCCTGTGACAATTGCAGGCTGTGATGTAGAACGGTGGCTGCCATTTTAAGTATACAGACACACTGCACTCAGGGTAGGACACCAAAAAAAAGCATTAAAAATTCATTCAAGCTGTAGTAGGGATGGATTGAAGCAGATGAAAGATGGAGATGGGGTCATGGCACTGGAGTTAACATCTTCCTTTTGTCAAACATGCCACAGCATTGTAACAAACACCTCAAGAAATCAGAAGAAAAATATGCTTTAGCAGAATGGTTCACTAGTCATTGTGAAGAGTGTTTACCTTCTGAACCTTGCAGTGTTTTGGGTCTTTCCTAGTTGTTTCCCAGGTAAAGGCTGGTCCAGCCCAGTCCTGGTACTTAGTTTATAATCTGAACTGATGACTCTGCAGCTTCAGGGGGAATAGTTTCAGTGAAGGTGATTGCAGAATATTTCCATCTATCAGTCCTGAAGCTCGAGTAAGTGAAAGATATACTGTCGTTTTGCTTCCTGTTCACATATCGGAGGTAAATATAGGAACTTATCCTTAACATGTCTGAATATGTCTTATTTTCATGACACTATGTGGGACTTAACAATGATGGAGCAGAATCATTACAATGTCATCGATTCCTTACAGCATAAGAGCTTTTGGAAGTCAGATTATCTTCAGAGCTATAAACTCAGGGTAATCATCTCTGCCACTTCCTGCATCAGAGCAGTGTTGTGGGATATTGTTTTAAAAATCTTTTCACCTTCAAACCTTGTGCAAACGAGGCCATGTTTTCCCCTCCTGTTTGGGGATGGCTGACAGGCTGACCCCACTACTGCCTTGTGCCAGTCACACAGTGAAAATACCGCTGAAGTGTGAAGCTGCAAAACCAGAGGGAATCCTCTTCCCTGGGCTACTCATCTCCTTCAGTACAAGCTTTGCTGAGCTCTTATTCAGCAGATGGTGTAGGAGAGATAGCCTCCAAAACCACAGAGACAAATATTTGGTTTGGATGAGTACATTAAAGATTACTCACTTCTCCCCTCAAATTATCTGTGTTTTGCAGAGAGTACAAAGGGCATGGTTTGGATCATCCCCTTTCTAATAAAAGTGATTTCCAGCCGCTGGCACCGAGTGCCTTCTGCAGGCCAAGCTCACTGGTATCTGATACTCCGTTCGTGGTTAGGTGAGGAAAGGACATTGGCCTTGACACCTTCCTGGGGAGTCTCTGAAGCAAAATGAACTTTCATGAGAACCAGCAGCCTCCAACAGCTACCCCAAAGACAGGACCATCAGGTTGGCACACGCTGAAACAGTCAGTTGTGCCCGAATTTGCAGAGTTCTGACTCAGGCAAAGCAGCAAACCTATTCTTCCATCCTTGAAACACTGGTAAAGGTCATGAAAGCAGTGATGAAATGTGAACTGTAGCCTGCCTGAAAAGGCACTGGTCTATATTTGCCCCGTCTCCTCTCTTCTCCCATTTTGACTGAATCTTTTATGACTCCTTGATGTCCTTCTGATCTTTACCTGTGCTAATTGCTGAGTTTTGAGGGTGTGGTTTCAAGCTGGTAGAGCCAAAACCCAGTGGCTCACAGGGAGGTGAGGTGTTATCAGTCAACTGGCATTTGCCAGGACAGAGCAGAAATGAGAGTGGGCACTGTGAGTAGAGCAGTTCATCACCTCTACCCTTCTTCTCTGGTCAGCAGCAGCTCTTGCTCAGTTCCTTTGAATAGTCACAGTGCATCCTAAGGAGGGGTGGGGATGCAGGGCTGATCGTTTGGGAAAAAGGCTCAGGGAGACCCATCACCTACTCTGGGCACTCGGTGCATGTGCACACACACATGCTGGCCTATGTATGACTTCAGACTGGCCTGTCTTTAAGATTTATCTCAGTGCTGACAGCTCACAAATTTACTTGTCCCTTTTTTCCCATGGGTCTTTGCACATGTCTTTCTGGTAGATTATTGTCATTAGATTAAACACATTGCTAAAAGCAAGTGTTTCTAAGTTTACTTCCCGCCTCTGCCTTCCTCTCTTTCTGTTGACCTCTACCACTGTTCATGCCATGACAGGACCATTTCCAAAACCTCTCTTTTATTTCTCCCAGACTTCCAGCTTCTCAAAAACACTTTCTGCCACTCCCCAGAAATTAAGTTACTTTCTTTTTGTTTCGATAACCATATCCCTTCTATCTGCAACCCTTTCCTTTCTGCCGTCTCTGCAACCTTTATCAAGTTCACCCAATTCAAAACCTGGTTGCCAATATTACCTTGTTAAGCCCTCTTATAAATTACGTTACCTTCCTCCATAGTATTTTTGAGCACAACAAATTACAGTTTCTCATGCCTGCCTTCCTGAATGCTCGCAGCTCCATGCAGGAATTTGCTCTGTATCTCCTTTCTAAATGCTTCCCTTGGTGTAGCTTGTATCCTTGCAATGTTATTTCTGCATTCATATGCATCTTCTCATGCTCTGGTCTGTGTAGAGGATGCATATTCCATGTGCAAACTATGAGCCTGTCTGCTTGTATTGGCTCTTCTTTTTTAAGGTCCACAAAATCTCACTGATACCAACCCACACTCTATTTCAAAATCATAAAGGAAGGAATTAAATAAAATGTTATCATAGTCTTTCCTGCTCCAAACTCACGTGCTATTACTGGTCTTTCAAATTTCCTTGGGATAAAAGCTACCTTTATTTTTGCCATCTAGTGTTCCAAGAAAGCTGCCAGCATTTAAACTAGAATGATAATTAATAGATGGAAAAAAGCGTCATGTTTATCTTTCCATTTTACTAACAATGTTCACACCACTTCTACAGCAAGTGCTACTACTGACTGCATTTAACATAAGGAATGCTCTGCTCCCAAATATAGGACTCATGAACATTAAGCTGCAAGTGCAACTGCTAATAAACTGACTGTGAATATTAATCTGGTATTCCCTTTGTAATCAGAAGGTTTCATCACTGCCCCATTTGCTTTACAATCATGACAAGTAGTGAATGTATTCAAGGCAAAAAACAATGAAACAGCTTCTTTTTTTTTTTACACTCTATGCTTTATCACTACTTCATTGATTTTTCAGTATTTTAGCAGATACAGCACAACTGGATTAACTAGGTAAGGAACCTTTCACTCGTAGGTCATCAGTTCACGTCTGAGACACGTTGGTACTGACCGAAGGTCACTTTAGAATTATAATTTTAATAAAGACCAAGACAGAGACAGCCCTTCAACAGGCATAAAACAATGCTTTAACTTTCTTAAGCTGCCCACAGCATACACAACTAGACCAACTTTGTTGCCTGCCAAAGTCAAACTGATAGAGAGTTAGACGGTCATCTAGTTGCCAGATGTCTGGCTGTGTAACTTTCTGGCACTAAGCATTATATAGAGACAGATCTATGGATTGGATCAATTAGCATTACACTTACCATCTGACAACTGTTTGGTCGCCTTCGCCCAGTTCCTAGAGGACAGGTGTTCACATCACAGAAATCACCATCACAATTGGTACGACTAATTGATACGGTTGTTGGCAGTCACAGCAGAGAGGACAAGGACTGAATTAGCACTGAGACCAAAGCACTGTTTCACCCCTAGAGATGGTCTCTTCAGCTCAGGATGTCCAGGGCGTTTGGAGGATGCCTTTCTGCCATTGCATGTGTTGTGCTGAGCAGAATCTGCTCTGTTTTCGGATCCAGTAAATTTACCCAGGTCTAAATTCAGTGAGGTTTCCTGGGGGACAAATGAAAGAAGGGGGCTGGTGAGTCTCATCTCTTTAATTTTTGGTTAGATGCCTTAAGAAAGCCCTTCTCTATGATTTTTTGCCATTTCCCCAGTATCTTCTGAGGTTTATTTTGTATGGAGGAAACAAAAAGATAAAGTGAGTGCAGCGATCTTAACAGTATGAGTGTGTCATGCACCATTTCAAGGAAAAAAAGAAAAAGTACACTTGCAGAAATACTCGAGCATTTACAGTAATTCTAGTGCTCCCTCATTTCTTCTGTTTTTCACTCCAGACAGTCATGTAAAGAGCTTCACGGGTATATTCTCTTGCGGAGCTTGTGGGTATACTTGGTGATTAGACAAATGGGGTTCTGCTTTGGCAAATGTCCATTGCTTTCCCCAGCTGACTTACAGAATATGCTATAAAATGCAAAGGAAGGCAATAAACCTCCCATCTGCAGCTGAGATTTCCACTTTGCCAAAGACCCTTTTGCTATCAGCACCTTTAACTATGACTTTGAAAGAAGAGAGAGGTGTAATTTTTTCTGTGGCAGATATTTTACTGCATTCACTAGCAGTATCATCCCAACCTTATGTGAATTGATTTTGAATATTAATCTAAGTATGGAAAAGCCAATAATCATGTAAAATATAAATAGAACTTTGGGCCATTGTTCTGTCCAAAAGAGAAGGCAAGAATTTCAGCTGCTTTCCTATTGTCTTTGCAGTCCAGAACACTACTACATTTTTATGGTCTATACATCAACTGCGCTTTATTGATTTTTAATACTTTTAGCAGATCCAGCATAATTACAGCCAATAATGCAAATACTGCTAGTGAGAAATGCAATTAAAAGACACCAAACACTTTGCAAGCTGGGTCAGGAAAAAATAAAAGATGAAATATTTTGTTTCAGCACTGGGATTTCCTGGTCTTGGCTTTGTATTCTTCAGAGGTTAGCGAAAACAAGAGGAATTCTGCCCTCTACTAAATTCCTATTTCCAATACTAAAGGATTAAAGAAGAGAAGATATGAGTCAAAGGCATTTGCCTGAAAAAAGCCCTTACATAGCAAACAGTTGCTACAACAGAGGATGTTCATTGACTGTTGCCTTAATTTGAAAGGTATCATTATCATTAATTTTGACAAGTAGCCTCTCCTTAGGGAATCCAAGCCTGAGCCAGTCAGGCTTTTCCTTCAGCTCCGGTAAGTAATCCCTACCCATGTGAAGAGCCAAAATGCGTTTCCTTTCACCTAACAAGAAGATCAAAACAGCTGCTTTCAGGCTGATGACTGACTACAGAAAACAACAGGGAAAGAACAAATAAAACATAAACCTTTGCAAAAACAAAGAGAAATAAAATGCCCAGAGTGTCACTGGCAAAATTACTCACCCCACTGCTTCCCCTCAAGCATGCCAGGGAGCTCCCACCTCCCACCAGGCAGGACCCACAGACCTGAACTGAGGCATTTCCTCCTCTGCTCTGTGGCTACACACACGTTACTTATAGGAAGGGTCCCGGGAGGCTTACGTGGCTACAAAAGCCAGATTCTGATCTTTCCTTCTCCTACTGCCTGCCAGGGATCTTACCTTCTCATATCAAGGGATGAGTTAATTCAGACTCAACAGTGCAGTGTCTCTTCTTGAATAGTTCCTTGTTGTAGACATTTTTAGTTCTGGCAGCAGAGTGTCCTCTTCCCCTTTAAAGTTTAATTCACTGGACTAATTATTCCAAGGAAAAGACCTCGATATTCCAGTTTATCTTAATCTAGTGGGTGAAACTAAATGAGATGTTCTCATTCTGTAGTAGGGAGGTAATCACTAAGTTGCTCTGGAAAGCAACCAAGAAATTTCTTTCTGGACATTTTTTTCCTGAAGAAAACAATCCAGCTGAACTGTGAGTTGTGAATCTACCTGTCTCCGAAATACAGTATTTGTATTATATGCACACTGTATTTTATTTCCCTTCCCCCCCCCCCCCCCCAAATTACTCAGATTAGGAGAGAAGAATTGTAGGAACCTATGATTGCCATGTCCCCACAGTTAAGCAAGTTTTCCCCCAAAGCTTTCCTTTCCGTAAATTCAATGCTAAGAATCTGTCCCAACTGCCAGGTACTGCTCAGATGTGCATGCAAGACAAAAACAAATAGTTCAATTTCTGACTGCTGGTACTGGACCAGACCCAGCAAATGCCTGTCCCTGGGTCCCACTTTGAAATCTGAACTCCAGAATGCTGATGGCCAAACATGTCCCAGGCACCCAAGTGTGCCCCTGCAGTGCTCGCCATGAGACTGTGCTGCTGCCTGGGCTCTGCCCTTCCCTCAACTGATTTCCATCCCTCAGCCCACAGGCAGCGAGGTGCGGGGGAAACATCCAGCTATGCATCTGTCTTCTGAACTGCAAGGGAGTGGGTGGTGAGAGGGTTTCCTCCAGCTCCTCCTTGCTCTGGAAGATTTAATGCTGCCCCCGTGGTGATATTCTGGCTGATAATCCCAGAACTGCTAGATGAGAATATAACCAGGGATCACAGAGCAAATAAAAATGCTCTTTTTCCTATAGACACCTCTGGGGAGAAACTTCTTGCCTCTAAGGCAAAATACTGGGCACTGCTCTCCCCACCCTCTGCTGGGATCTCTCTCTTGTCCTTGTCCTTCCAGAGCAGTGCCTTCTTCCTTTCTAATATGTATTGTATTTACAGAAAAAAAATACTTCTTCCTTGTCAGTATCTCCTCAAGCAATTATTTATCCCCAACCTTTTTTTTCTTATTCTCTGTTGCATTTTGTATGATGATAAGATACCTGTTGTCTGTGACAGATTTTTGCTGTCAGAAAAGAAAATGAAGTTGAATGAGAGACAGACTGGCCTCAAGAAAACAGAACTCTGCCTTTGGAGAGGAAGAAAATACCTCACCCGTTTGCCATATTCCTTTTTCTATGGTGATACAACCCTTCATTTACATGTTCTTGATTCCTGAGGAATCTCTAGCTTTAGCATGACCAAGGGAAATATCTTGCACTCCTCACTCAGGTGACCACTTGCAATTCATATAAGAGAGGTCTATTCTCTATTTCTCTTAGCATTTCAAGCTGCTGTGCTACCTTATTATTGTGTTATTTTAACTGACTTCTCCATGTGCCCCAGGTTTACAAAACACTGTGGATCCTTTGTTCCTCTCCAGACCCTCCTTCTTTCAAAAAACCTCCTTCCTAGTGATGTGAGGCATAGAAAACCAACCTTTAACTGGGTCAACAACTTGTAAATGTGTTCAGTGATGCTAGCAAAGAGACAATGACAAATGAGATGAGTAAGTTCTGACTAATTTCCAATCAAATCAGTGTTACTGAATACATCAGAAGAACACTATCATTTACATGACTTTTTTTTACTTTAAAATTTTGGAGAGCTGGTAAACGTATCATGTGTTTAGGTCACACACCCCTCAGAAACTGTAAGTGATTTTCTGTGTTAATTAGACTGTGACAGGAGGCTGCAGGGTCCACTCTCTCCAGCCTGGTCCTGAGTCTGAAGGTGTCCACTTTGTGGAAAAAGGGTGGGTTGCATATTCAGGCCAGGAGGTTTGGTATGTCTTGTGCGATTCTCATCCAGAAATAATCAAGAATCTACCCAAAAGTAAATATACATTGTGTGAAGTCCTCTCCATGCCTTGGCTGTATTCTGGAGCTGCACTGCCAGGACTAAGAAAGAACTGCAGGGAGTATGGGTAGCACAGAGGCTCTGGGTTTCTAGGCAGAAATGCCTGACCTCTGGCAGATCCCTTGAGATATCCTAGTTCCCAGATCTGAACCGCTTCGCCTGTTCCAAGAGGAACAGGGGGAGGCAAGAGATAAATATACACTTAATGCCTTCCTGATGGAACCGTCTGTAGAAAATTCCTCGAGGGAGTTTCCTGTCCTTTTTTGCTAGCTGTTGTGAATAGGGAATGAACTGACCCATTGGTAGAGTTATTAGAAACTTTCTGCATCCAGAAAGCTTAAACGAATACTGTCAAGTTATTTACTGGCTGTCTCACTGTCTTAAAATAATATTGCAAATAAAAGAGTTATTAAAATAACAATGAACCAGAAGGAGAATGAACTTGAACTAACAGCATTGTTTATGAACAGCAGTGTGTCTCAGACAATGCTGAAACTTGCCTCTCAGGGTGCAGCAGATACAGAGTATTAGTCTGACTCCATTTACTGCTTTTTCCAATACCAAGGGAAAAAAATCCCAAGCCTTCTCCTGACACATCTGAGTCCAGCATTTTCCCCAATATAACTATCAGCCTGTGCAGTGTTAGTTTGTAGGAGAGCCCTAACTATTGTATTCTTGTAACAGGAATTATGCCTCGCTCCCCCATCACAGATGCAAACACATCAGATATTAAACCTGAGAGGATAACGCTGATGCCCTGCATTGCAGGCTTCCTTTGATGGCTCCAGGGGATATAAAGGTATTTTGCCGTTTCCTCTCCAGAGGCATCTGGTTTAGTCAGGTGGTTCACAGTGCACATGGTCACATTTATTGTTTGGTTCATTCTCCATTGTGCTTCTTCCCCCTCCCCAATATTTTATCTGTCCTGGCCTTTCCCAAGGACTTTTATACAGAACTGAAATATTTGTTTATTTCTGGCATTTCCATCTGGTGTTAAGAGGATGAGAAACAGGCTCATGTCACTGACACTCCCTGACCGTCAGAAAGACTGTTACAACATCCCACAGATCTGGGGTTTTATGTACCTCCCCACCTCTAATGTATTATCAAGCATAAGTGCTACAAGATCCTGTGCAAGTCCTGGTAAATATTCTCTTGCAAAAGCATCACTTCTTTTATGAAGGCCCAGGATTTTACAAATCACATACATCCATTGTCACAACAACCAGGTTCTGCAGACCCCAGAATGTAATAAACAAAAAAATAAAACAGGGCTAAAACCTAAAAGATGGTTAATGTCCTCAGTAAAACCCTACTTCTCAACTGGCTGAGCAGAACAGAGTCACAGATAGGTCATAGTTTTAGGTTGCCTGAATGCTACTTTTTTTTTTTTCTTCCATCTAGTGTTCTTCCTGTCACCTGCTTTAGATAAATCTTTATTTCATATCCTTTTCAAAATAATCTTAAGTGTTTCTACCATTGTGTTTTTCACCTTCAGTAATGCCAGGTAATGGCTAAAAGACCTTCAAGGTCCCCAGTTTTAGATTACACTCAAACTTCATTCAAGCCTGTGATTCCAATTAGATGTCATCTATGCTGGCCCCAGGAAACTACATACCTAGATGACTCCACTTACAGGATTCTCTACCTAAGACAGCAGTTGCAGAGGTGTTGGCCAGCCCTTCTAATTCCAACACAAACTCTTTCTTCCCCTATTTGTAAAACACTATTTTATCAATGGATAATTTGGGGATGCACTGGAGATATGCTGGGGATCACTTCTGTATCACTGACCATTTGCTTCTTCAGCCTGCATGGAAGGCACCAACTTTTAATCCCCATGTGGGTTGAACATGGGTTACAAATGGCACTTAGGGGTCAGCACATGCACAGCCTTCCTCTGTAAGACCACACCATGATTTTCAGGTATAAATCTTCTAGGACTCCTCCAGATGTGAGCACTTCCCATCCATACAGAGCTTCATCTCACAAAAGCATGTTTCGTTTGTCAAGCCATCTTTGGCGTTGGTCAGGATTTACTAGAAAATCTCTGCTGTATGGCCCTTGAAAAGACAGTGTAAGAATGCCTTCCTAAGTTTTCTAGCAGACATACAGAAAAAAAATCCTTTTTTTTAATTAAGATTTGAATAGATTAGGATGTCTTAGATTTTTCCTTTGCCATCTCAACATAAATAATAGGTATTTGTACAAAATAAATGAAATAAATATATTGCCTATTGTTTTCTATAAATTAATAACTGAAGTCCGGGGAGAAAGAAAACACAAAATAAAACTAAGCATGGTTGGCAGAATCAAGGACACACAGAGTGCTTTCGCTGTGCTACTTAAAAGAGTATTTTGTTAAATACTTAGTGCCTAGGAAGATTATGCCTAGATGAATATTCTCTGAATACATCTATGTACTGTCTGTGTTTCAACAGACACCCTCAGATCCTACAGAAGATGGCCTAGAAGGTCCAGCACACCCAGGAATGCTGAGATTGTTCAGAGTTAATACAGAAATGTTAAATGATCCTTTGTCTGAAACCAGGCTGAGGAAGAGAATGTGCGTTGTTGATAAGCATGCAAGAATATCAGTCCTCATGGCAAATCACTCCTACCGGTGAGTCACCATGGCTGGGGCTTGTTGCTTCCTGGGGCCATGTCCTTTCTACCCTTTCTCAGCCAAATCTGAAGTGGGCTTAAACTTCACTCCTTACAATATTTTCTTCCATGTGCTCAAAAGGTACTTTTTTCCACAAACCTTCCTGGCAACAAGAGAATTCCTCAGAATAGCAGAGGGAAATGTAAGAGAAAAACGGGCAGGCGTACAGGCAAAGTTACATCAGCTCTTAAATTCTTCCAAAATTGAATTCACACAAACAATAGTGAGTTAGTTGCCAAGCCCAGGTTCAGAATGACTGTAAACAAAAGGGATTCTATGCTGAAGGATACATTGGGGATACGTGGCATTTTGGGGTTGAAATAGTAGAGTATTGCACAGTAGTACTGTACAGTAATTACATTTACCCTTTACCTTTACATTTCCTTCTACTAACAGAATATAGCATATACAAATTTTTGCTGGAGAAAGTGCAAAGTGACATCTCCCTTTTACTGAGAAATCTTGGTTAAGTTAAACAGATCACAGTTTGATCACCAATTTAATCATTTAACAGTAGACCTTTGTACACGAAGATGATTGTATAGAAAGTAAAGAAAGGTGTCATTGGCTTCAGGCTACTGAATAAGTAGAACCACAAGTTGCATTATTAAAAGAAGTTGTGTCTCTAATTTTTTCCTGCGGCATATAAAACCAAAAGATAACTCTCAAATGTCAAAATGCCAGTGCTAGTGAATGTAGTGCAGGAGACAAAACTCCCAGTGCTGCTACAGGTAAAACAAATTTTAAGGAGGATTCTAGCACTTTTGTAATGATGGAATACAACCTTAGGCAATATGAATTCATAATCTCTCAGGACGAATGGCCTTTAAAAATGCAACAGATTACCCAATTCACCACTGAAACAGGATTTGCTCTGGCAGCCTTGCAATGCCTGTAACACATACTACAGAACTTCCCATTAACATGATACTTGCATTATCTTTGAATATTTCATCCAAACCTGATAGACTGTCAATAAAATCATGATAATAATAACACCTGCATTAGTCTGGGCATCTGAGTTCCCATCATTCCTTCTGCCTCCTCTTTCCCTCATTGCCTTTCCACGTAGCAGGTTTATGCGAGTCAGGCAGAACAGAGCAGCCGGGGAGCTGCCTTGCTCAGTTGCACAGGAATTTCTCTGCTGTTATTCAGTTGCGCACAAAGCAGCGTTGCTGGCTCTGCACCCTCATCCCTCTGGTGCCTGTCCTCCCTCCTGAGGTGGTTGGTGATGATGGTGTGGAAGTGGGGAGGAGGGCATAGCTGATGGGTCAGAAGTCCCAGCAACTCGCACAGCAGTGGTGGGAGGATGCTTTGGAGGATACAGCTTTGGGATGGGGAGGGGTGTGGAGGAGGGAAAGAGGCTGGCAGTGAGGGGGGGAATGTTTCTGCAGTGGGTTTTCATGCTGCTCCCCAGCTGAGCTTGTCTTGTCTGTCCACATTTCTTCACTCTCTTCAGCGGTAACAGGCTGATGTATCACCCCAAAATGAAATATTTCTCCTACTTAAATTCATTTTGGTGAGCAAAGTTTGGTTTTTTTAATGTTATTATTATTTAAGTAAAACAAATTACAAAGCTAAAAGTAGCCTGCTTAATTGTGACTAAAAGGCATTGCCACTGGATGGATGGTTGACAGCCTGTGTGAAATAGGTTTAATGGTTCTGCTTCGGTTATAAAAGACAAATGTTCACCTCACACCACCACTCGAGCGCACAGCACAAATTAACATTATCTTTGTAAATATCACCATTACTTTTCATTATTAAATTTACATTTTTTCTGTCTGTTTTAAAAGTGAGAAAGATGGGATGAACCCCAAACCTGCTTTATTTCTTTAACTGTGTCTTTTACTAAAAGCACAATTTACCCAAATGAAACCTTATTGCATCTGGTCTAAGAATGCTTATGCCAAAAAGCTGATGAGACTTATATAACAACCATGATGTTAAGTCTTCAAAAAACAGTCATAAAGGAACAGATTCTTAATTGAAAGCAGGCTGCTAATAACAGTGCTTTTTCAAATAAATGCTTGCTATCAAACTAAGTGGTAAAATAATGTTTTTTTTCTATGCATATAGATTGTAAATTTGATAGGTTTACTCATTTAATGGTAATTCTGTAGATTCAGTAGTGATGAATTCATATTTCACCCTGTATCAGCCTGTAAGACATATGGTCACGACACACTGGTTTGAAAGAGTTAAGATTAAACCATGCAGAAGATAAAGCAGTTTAAGTTGTGTTCAACCTACATAGAGCAATATGAAATAAAACCCTAATATGCTCCTCTATATTTTACTTTCACTCTTCTGCCTGGAACAATTTAACCAGATGCTCTGATGATTACCTTTACCACCGTATAATGAATTTTACTCTGCTATACATTGTGGACATTCAAGACTTACTAAATCTTCAGAGAAAAGTCCGGGTCAAAGTCTGTACAGTGCAGATTTAAGGTCCTTTACCTGGAGTTCTGATTAGCTTTCCTCAGATGCTCATTCACTTCTGTGAGGTTTGGACTTTAATGCCATAACTGTAAAGCACAGCTTAGCTTGCTTGTGCAGAGCCAGCCATCTCCTGAGGTTTCTCTCACAGCTGCTGGAAACCAATTTACCTCAGTCACTCCAGCTCCTCAGCTCAAACTGGCAACTGACTGGTTAACATCACAGGATGGCTTTTTTTTTTTTTTAATATAGCTTGTTCAGGAGAATAAAATATTAAGTGCCCTAGGCCCACTTTGTGTGTGAGTGGGTAGGGGTTTTTTTTTCTTTATGTGCTCCCATAATGTACAGGAAACAAAGAATTCTGACTTTTACCAGCAAAGACATGCAAATTCAGAGAACTTCAAGCCTGTCCCTACAACGTACCTCATGAAGGAGCAAGCCAAAGTCATTTAGGAAAAATCACACATGGGAAGGGGCCTTGAATTTTTTAAGGGCTTTCTCCAGTTATCTTTTATCAGTCATGCTTGCCTTATTCCCTAATCACGGATTAGTACGCACCACTGTGTAAAAGGCAGTCTTGGTGACAGTGCACACAGCAAAAACCTTTGGACTGAATTTGCCATCCTTGTATTGAAATGTCCACCAATCAACCTGTGCTGAATCCACATACTTGAACATTTTTTCCACTTATTTTTGACTAGAGGTAGTACCAGCACAGAAAGGTTAAAATTTCAGCATGTCTCTACCCACCTTGATTGCTTCTGCAAGTTCTGGCTTGACATTGGCTCATTTCAGCAATGTGTGGGGACAGGATCTGAATCAGCCTGATTTGGGGTAGACAATCTAGGGAGGAAAAGATTGGTACAGATATAGCGAAAGACAGAATATGGTAATTCAAAATGACAAAAATGGGCATGAAGTTGCACTGCTCCAACTTTGAAACATTTGACACAAATGTTAAAAGGAGATATTTCCATGGCATCTGCATTTAGGAGAGTTATCTCCATGAATATTTCCACCCTTATTTAGTATATTTTTCATAGTAGAATGACATTATTCCCCTTGGGCCCTCAGTTTTTGATGATGCATTGAAGGTAGAAGTAAAAGACTAAGAATCCCCTTAAAACAAGTAACTTTGCATAGAGATGGCAAGAAACAAAACATCACCAAACAAGCATGTAGGTAAAACAGGATACATTTTTAGCAATTTTTTTATTTATTAACACAATGTATTTTTAACAGAATTTCTGGATTGAGTCTGTCAAACAGTCTTAGCTAGAAAAATAAAATCTTAAACCTGGGAAAATCAAACAGTTCATAGGAGTGGAGAACTAGAAAAGAAGTCTTTGGTCACTAAGCCGTACCCCCTGCTATAACACGGATGGTTATTGTTATGTAATCCCATTTCATAAATTGATCAGGTTCCCTATTAAAAGTAAATATAAATATCAGATAAATATTCACAACTTCAGGCAAAAGGCTGCTTGAGAAGCTCTTTAACTGTTAGAATCTGCTTCTAATATTCAACCTAGATTTATTCCATTTGTATACATATATTCATACTTGTGACAACATTGTCCTTTATGCGAAATAGCTGTTTTTCTTGCCTGGCGTTTACCTGCTTGATGTTTTTACAGGGAACAATTAGCTTCCCTTTCAGCCTGTGTTTTACTAGACTCAGAAGTGATGTTTTCATGTGGCCCCAAAGTCAGACAGGTTCTCATTTCTGCTCATGCCCCATAGCCATTCTGTGCCCCTCTCCCATGCAGCAGCTGTCCCTCCTAGACACAGGGACCCAGAGCTGCTCGATGAACTTGGATGAGGGGCCCTTGTAGTGCTGCTGACACTGATGTGCCTCCAAAGGAACTATCATCCATGTGGGGATTACAGCTACCATTTCCATCGTCCACCAATTTAGAGCCAGGGCGTGACCAACAAGAACTTTGTGGTCTTTCCTCTTCCCAACAACACCACTAGCTGATGAGCAAAATGACCTCCAAGTACACAATTCTGGATGTGGTTCTGTTCTTCTAGCTCTTTCTGCATTTATGATGTCTCCCAGATTTTTGTGACCAGTAATTTTATTTTTTTTTAGCAGAGTCCTACTTTTTGCACCACAGTTTCAAAATGAAGCTCACAAATAAAGGCTAGGTCCTAGTAACCTTGTAAGCCCACATCCTTGTAACAGGTAACCTCATTCCAGGACTGAATCTCCCTCTTCAACACAAGCTGTTGGCATCTCCCTTTAGTTAGTTTCTTATCCACGTTATACTTTTTGAACTAATTCCCATCTTCTTCAGCTTAACTAATAATTTCCCATGTGGCACCTTATTACCTACTTTTCAGAAGTCCATAGAGATGAGACCTACTGCGTTTCTTCAGTCAAGAAAATCTGTTATCTCAGGGAAGAAAGCTATCCAGTTACTCTGCCACAATCAGCCTTTGGCAAATGTACACTGCAGTCTGTCCCATCTTTCATTTACCTCAGTGCCTTTGTCCTAGAGGATTGCATACTGTTGAGATTATACTAAAATAGGGCACGTAGTTGCCACGAGCACTTTCTCCCCTTTCTTAAAGTGGGTGTTACAGGTACTATAGTTGCCTTTCTTGCATTAGAAGGCATATGAGGGTGTAAGTTAATGCTTTCTTTGACAGATAGTGTGGGCAAGGAGCACACCAACAGCTACCCCCTCTCAGCAGATGGACAGTAACTTCTTAGCAGGAACTAGTTTACCTATTGCAATTTTCTTAAAGTAGTCCTGGGAAGTCCCTTAAAACATAAGACCTGTGTACCCGCTGGATGGGCAAGCTGAGAGCAAATCCAGGGAATTCTTTCTGGAAACTCTAGAAAAAGAGCTTTGGCTGAAGTTTGTGTTTTGTTATTTATTATTTGGTCTACTAATAAAGTCAAGCCCTCAGAAGGGGTAAGTTTGACCTTATAGTGTCATGTTGAATATATTTGAGGCAGTGTAGAAACACCACCTGCTCACACAAAGAAATTCAAAGCCAGTCTGTCCTAAATCATGCCACTGTGTTCAGTTATTGCATATATATCCCCCAGCACAGCATGATCTTATGTATTATATATATTGCAATTAGACAAAATGGTGTGACTTAGGAATGAAGTGGCAGCCTTAATTGCTGTTTTCATTTGTTACAAAGTTGTAACTTGAACACTGAGGGTAACTTTAACTCTGGCAAGCCAGTTTAGGCAGAAAGGAGACAAAGTAGAAGGGAACAAGTTGCCTCCTTAATCATGCAGATTGGTGGCTTTCGGTCTTCCCTGTGGAAGGGGCACTGGTGGGGAAGGGGCTCGGTGGGGAGAGCCCACCCTCCCCACAGGCTGTTGGCAGGACCTACTTTCCCATGCTCCTCCTCATGCCACCCAGCTAGATGGAGAGCTTACTGCAAGCAAAACTAAAGCAAATACAGGGCTTGGAACACTCCTGCCCCAGACCTCTGTCTGCGGAAGGCACCAAATGATGATGAAAATGCCTGAAACCCAAAGCATTTTGCAACAGTTGCTTCCATCCAGGAAAAAAAAAAAAAAGCGTGCAGATTTTAGGCAATGGAAGGAAAGAGCCCAAGAAAAGGGATGCACCTAGGGAGGTTTTGTTAGGGGTAGGGAGGGCACAGAGCATCTTTCCTCCCATCAAGGATGGACTCATAAACAGGCTTGTGGCTGCTGTGTTCGGCTTCTGGTGTCAGCTCTGGAGCAACACAGCTATCAAGTATTTTCTTTCTTAACGGTCTGCGCCTAAGTCACTGCTGAAGCCTCTGGGCTTGTCTAAGTCCTTAACCTGACTGAAGTTTGCTTGTCTAAGGACAGAGTTGAGGCCCCAGGATATGGCCTCCTGTTAATATGGTGACTGATACTGAAACTATGTTTTCCCACAGAGTGCCTCACAGTGAGCATGTTTCTAAAAGCTCTGCATAAAATGTAAACAAGGTGGAAAATTCAAGTCTGTAATGAGCACTCTCTCTGCAGAAATGACGCTCACGCAGTGATGAAACTCTTCATTCGTTTGAGCTCGTCTCACTTCATGACATGTATTTCTTCTTATGGTGCAGCTTCTATAAATCCGTAGCAGTGTCACAGCACATAAACATTAGACATTAGCTGCAATTGAGTCTGAATGTTGTCATTTAACAAAGAGGAGAATAAGCTTCAGATGAAAAAAAATGATTTAATGGGATTAGAAAGAACTACAGATACTCTTTGTGATTTTTACGGTTGCACACTGTGTCAAGAGTTTGGTAATTTATAAAACTTCTGATAGAAATATATGAATATACTAGTCAAAGTAATAATTAATTCCCTTGAGAAAATGCTCATTAAAAAAAATCTGTTACAAAAAAGAAAATTCTAAGAAGCTAGGAGATCACAATGTAAGCTAGCTGCCAATTAAGCCTTCATGGGGTTGAGAAAGGAAAATGAAGGCAACAATATAGCTTTCTGACTGGGGATTTGATCTTCAAGATAACCTCTGAATTGCAATGTTTCACTTACTTAAAGCTCTGCTGAAATACATCCTAGCTGATTATGCCATAATACTGTACATTTTTCCTCACATGTAAGGAATTATTCTATTACTCATAAATGCAGTTGTGAATGGTAGACAATAGCACCCTTTTCAGAAGCGAGTCTGTAAGGAAAGGCAGAAAAATTTTTTTTTTTTTTCCTTGCTCTCATATATCCCAAGAATGTCATTTTGCTGTAAATACAGGTCTACCTTTTCTGCACTGGGGTATCATCTGTGATACATTGACTATGTATCATTAAACGTTTGTACGACAGGCAAGGAGGGTGTATTATCCGAATACACTGCAGAACCTGTGCCAAGCAGAGCAGGGCTACCATCAAAGACTAAACTGTCTAATAAATATACTTAGTTCGACAAGCTATTTAAAAGCATTCACTAATAGCCACTGTGTGTGGCCAAACAACAGCCACTCTGCCTGTAGAGAGCAGAGGTTGCCACGACACAGCCCAGAAGATGCCTGTGTCCCCTATGGTACATGGGTCATCTCCAGCACCCATGTCTGTCACCACAATTTCTACTGCTGCAAAGTACAGGAAAACTTCCGTGAAATGAGGGAGCTTGTGCTAAAAATGGTGTGTCTGGAGAACTCCTATAAAGTCCAGGTGGTTCAGATTTTCTGTGTATTTGTAAAAAATTAAATCAAATAGTTTGGTTTTTTTTAAAGTGAATTTTTTTCACAAATGCTTCACAGACATAGGCTAATATAACTTTAAAGCCCTCCTACAATAGAATCCAATTTTGCAACCTTCACTCACATTGAATAATACCTCTTCACAGATGTTCCCCTGATGTTTAATGGCTGCGACTCACAAGCCCTGGTGAATCACATTGGGGTGAGGTGGAAGGTTACCCCGAGGTCCCCTGCCCGTCTCCCTGCCTGGAGGGTACCTCAGAAGCGGTGAAATGGCTGTGTTCAGCCTTCCTCAGCTGTTGCAGTTCATCGTCCAATTTATTCATTTAAACTGCTGTTGATTGAAATTTACCTTAATCTGCTGGGATGCGACTTGTGATTTAGTGGAGATGGGTAAGGGGCTGACTGGGCGGCAGAGCTGTGCTTCTGCTGTCACTTACTGCAATACAAATTGAAGTCAAGAGAGGCAGAGCAATGTGGAAGTGGCCTGGGCACAGCGAGAACCAGTGGCCCTTGGCTATTAAGTATGTGTGTATGAAAATACACAAAATCAAACAGTGCAAATATCCTGCCAACAACGCAGACGCTTTCATATCACAGGGCAGAAACCCACAGGTTAAGTTGGCCAAGTGCAGCAGAAAGCTATTTTCCATCCATTTGTTTTTAAACTTGCTACCTATCTTTGGAAACAAAATACGTATCACCAGTGGAATCATCTGGTTAGTGCTGTAGATAAAACTTTTCTTAGTGGGTGATTTTAAGGCCACCACACCACCTTCCCCAGAGGCTCCTAAGCCTGCAGAAGCCCCTATGGTGCATGCCCTGTCCTACTACGTCATGCACACGTGAGACACAAGGATGTTCCCAGGTGTGCTGACTTTAGGCACATGGAAGTCGGCCAAGAGATTCTCATTACTAAGGGTCAGGATCTGATGTTTTACTTGTGTATGGGATGACTTTGCCATTTTTTGGTAGCCACATAGGAATTGGCAACATTTTGTTCTTCTTATTTATTTATCTTTTATATGGAATTATTTTCCCCCTTCAAAAGTAGAGCACAATTTATGACAATGAGAGCTGAGTATGTTACACAGTAATAAAGGTAAGCACTAACAGAATAAAGCTGTCTAAGGGGTGCTATAAATGTATCTCATTAATTTGTATGCAAAATATATTTTGGACTCCACTCAGTGCATTGCAGGTGAAGGCTGTGTGGGAGGCAGAAATGATGCTGTGCTTCCTGGGTCCCTGAAGCAGCCTTGGCCTGATCCTGGACTCAGTCTGAGACTAAGCATCATTATAACCATTGGAAAGCCCAGTGGCTCCGCTTTATACCACAGATGGCAGCTGGTGCAGAAGAAGCATCGCTGGCTTGAAGGAAAAGAGGAGAGAACTACAGGTTCCAGCCACTTTGCCGCATCTCAGCAGCATAAATAGGCTGCCTCTTAGTAGATGATCAAGCCCTTGATTTCTTTCTCACTTGCTCATGACTCAACAATTTGCTGTTCCAGGCACCCCTGCAAGGTGCAGCACACCTGGGTATTGAGGGTGAAACACCACCAAGGGGAAGCAGACTTCTTGTCAGTTACTAGGATTAAGGTCACCAATGCAGCACTACAATTAATATCCAACACTACTTAGAAGTATACCAGTATTAAAAATACCACATTACATTAAACCCCCCTGAGGTGACCAAAATATTCAGGACTCCCATTTCTCCTCTGTGGACCTTTGAGCTTGACTCAGAGCCCAAAACATTAATGAATTCTTTGGAATACCTCAGTCACATCACTTAGAGGTATACCCACAACAGCAACGCTTGCATGGTACTTGAGATCACATGTGTGAGAACTGTGCAGAGGTGAAGATGCCAGAGAGAGGATTCTTCTACTACTGTTCTCTTTCTCCCCAAAGAAAGTGAAGCTGGCTTTTTCCCAAGGGAAAAAAAAAGGTGAAATGCTAATCCCTGTTTATCTTACAGAGCTGCTAATTTTGCTATGAATATAAACTACACACCCACACACACATGCACACACACATACACAGTTTGGCCTCAGTCCCACAGAGAAGCTACAGCTAAGCAGTTAAACACAGTCACTTGAAAGCCAGATGAAAGTACCCATTGAGTTTGCTGAGGATTCCCCAGAGGACACCTTAGCAGTTCTGCTCTTACAGCTCAAGGAGAATTGGTCGTTCCACGGCTACGGTGTCGTTCTCCCTTCTCCCCAGACGAGGATGCCTAAGGGTGACTTATGGTTGCTGCTTCCTAACTGGAGCAATAAGATTTTTTTCACCTTTAGCTCATATGTCAACCAGCTCACAAACCCAGGCATGATATTCTGGCCCAGGTTTTCTGACATGTGCAAACACACGCACACACACACACACACACACATACATAAAGCCCTGCACGTTGTAGGAACTTCTGTATTCACACTGAGTGGTGAGGTCACTGCATGTGAATGTGCACAGCATACCAAATTACAGCACTTGCCATGCTAAAGGAAGCCATGCCACTCCTTTGCTGAAGTCTCTGAATCAAACTCACTAGCACTAAAATGTTAGCTTAAAAACAAGAGTAGCACAGGTTGCAATATTGAATGCTCTGTAGCATATTGAGGAACTCAGGCATGTCCTTAACCTGGAAATGATAAGTCACAGCCAAATACGTGTCTTGTGAGAAGCTTTTCACCCTGCAGAGAGGTATGACTCATGCCAGAAAGTGCCATAGCCCAGTTCTCACTGTACATAAGTTATTTTCATTTTGTTCTTTTCTCCTCCAACATAGACATCTGAAAAAAATCCGAGAAATGCATTAAAATGCATGTTGTGTTTTTGTGAAAATGTGTTAGTGTCTTATTCTAATTACACCCAGATTATTTCAGGAATACTTGAGAATTAAATCTCTAGATCTTAAATATTGACCATAAACCCCCCCCTCCATCATCCAGATTTGCCATCTAGACACTAGACTAGGGAGAAAACTGCCCCAAAAGAAAAGACAGAGCTCCAAAGATTTTTCCTGCTGAGTGCAGGACTTTGCCTTTCCTCTCCAATGGAGGTGCAACTTAATGTAAAATCACACAGAGGCACAACACCTCCTGCCATTC
This sequence comes from Pandion haliaetus, assembly GCA_013401275.1. Classification (NCBI taxonomy): domain Eukaryota; kingdom Metazoa; phylum Chordata; class Aves; order Accipitriformes; family Pandionidae; genus Pandion; species Pandion haliaetus. The sequence continues at coordinate 231,848 of VYZV01019352.1, forward strand.
TTCTGGAAGAGTTTCATATGTTTTCATTGTTCATACAGAACAAGTCAGACCCACACACTGTTATTACTGACAAACTCAGGGACAGGCAAGTAGGCTGATTTTAATTTGTGAATTATAGTCACATTAGGACTTTAGGGAGTATTATGGTAAATATGGCAATGTTTTCATATTGTAAATGCACTCTAATATTTGGAATTATCTCCTTTCAAAAGAAAAGATATAGCTGAAGGGTTAAAAATAATAAGCAATGGATGAGCAGCAGCATAATAAGCAATGGATGAGCAGCAGCCTGACAAATCCAAGCAAAAGGAGAGGAAAAGAGCAGAAATGGCATTCATCTGTAGGTGTTTCTTCTGGGGAATTATCTGTAGTCATCGCCTAGTCATGAGTCAAGTTTTTGCCATAATTACAAACCCAGGCCACTGTGGCTGGGCATAGTCCAGGGAGAAGGGCACTGGAAACAGTGGTTAAAAAATTATGAAAAAAAAAAAAAGTGCTGAAAGACAAAAAGAAGGAGATTCAGTCATGAAAATTATTGGGGAAGTAGCTCCTTCAGGATCAGGAAAACCAGCTCTGGTAACATAAATTATGTCCCAGTTCCCATGTTATCAGAATCAGAGTGCCTAAAATGTAGTTTTATTACAGGAAAATCTGACTAAATACACGGACACTGACAAAATTACCCAGTATAAAATCCCTAACGCCTGGTTTCTGGCAGTGAACCTGCTCGGAGCCCTGCCTGGGAAGCCAGCCGGTTCTGTACCATGGGTTTTCCTCCTCTTTGTCAGCTGGTGGAAAAGCCCCCTCTTGCAATGTCCCCACTCTCCCAAAGGTTATCCAGGCATCTCTTTTCATACGTGCTTCTGAAAGAGAAGTGTCAAATTCTCCAGACACCATTACTGAGGTGTATCAGGTTACCAAGCCTTACTCATCTCACAGGGTACTCAGACATAGAGCCCAGCCTCTGCCTGTGGCCTCCACCCACAGCTCAAAGGGACCTCAGGCACCCGTGATGCAGCAAGAAGGCATTGCTACTGGTGACCTCACCGGCTGCGGAGAGAAAGTGCTGTGCTGCTTTGCTGCCCATCATGGGCTCACAGGCACCACAGAGATGCAGTAAGGTGAGAGAACACCTCTTCTGCAGCCCCTGCCCATTCGCCTCACCACCGCTCACCATCTCCATCACTGATGTCACCCAACCAGCCCCTCACCTCCTCTGGCGTTACCTCCCAGGCTCCATTTCTATAATGTATAGCCTTGCACTCCCTGCCTTCACCCTATCCCACCTCTCCCTATCCACTGAGGACCTAGGACCCTGCTCAGCAGAAACCCAGTGAATTTGGAGCTTTCCTGTCCTGATGCTCACTTGTGGCAGCTTACAGCACTACCTGCTGCTCCAGGCCTCACCTCAGCCACCCATTCACCCAGCTGCCTTATTTCCCCCTTACCCCTGGTGTCACCCTGCCAAGCTGTTTGTTCCTAGAAACGTCTGGAGGATATAGGAAACCATCTGTGGGAACACTAGAAACTTGGCAGCTTAGAGTAGAAGAATGATGGTACCCACTCCTTAAATCTTTGAACAATGAAGAGGAGAGAGAAGAAAAAAACAATCAAAACCAAACTCCAATGACACAGTTGTGCCCCATTCCTAATGGTTAACCAACAATTTGTATTAGCTGCCAGGACACACTTTATGGCCGTTTTAGGATGTTTTCCGTTTCCAAGAAGCCTAACCTGCTGCCCCAGCCACCAGTGCAGCATGGGAGGCAGAATGGGACTTTAGCTGGGATGAAGTAGGGACTGGAAGTAGTTGCATCAAACAACACACTGCTGCACTGGAACAAGGAAATAATATGTGTAGATTGATAGACTGGTGAATTGGCTGGGTTAGATGATGCCAAGGTCATGCATCCCGGATGCAAAGGAGTCTTGGGTTTTCACCCTGTCAGGATTCCCTGGTGATGGACTATCTTCCTTCATGCCCTTGCCCACAAATTTCAGGTGCTGAGTCAGTTAAATGATTGTCATGAAGTGGTCTTTGTTCTGTACTGGATTATGACAGGATATGTCACAGCAAAGGTCAGCAAGCATGGAGAACATCCACAAACTCTGTGTGTAGAGTCTCTCCCAGTAATAACAATGCCTGGGCAGATCAGTCCAAGAGATGCTGCAACAATACATGTGATTAATTTCTTAGAACATACTTGCCCCATCATTCATACTTGCCCCCATCCAATAAGTCAGCTAACCCTCCAATACGTATCTTCCCTTCTGCCTACGTGTTTGGGACTACCTGGACCTTCACCACAGCAATGAAGCAGTGGCCAGCGGGGCAGCAAGCATCACAGACTCAAAGACGAACATGAGGCTCATACTGCCTAAATGCTACTAGGTATGGAGTGACCAGCTGGGACAGTGTTACGAGACTGAAATGTATGAAATGGAGGTGGGTCTGGAAGATCATTAGCGTCATTTATTCACAAGAGTAGGGGATTAAATGTACTTCTTGGGGCAGACCATGCCACCTCACTTGTACTAGGTATTGGCTAGCATGTAAAAGAGGGGTAGTGGTACCTGTCTGGTTTATCTGTGGAAGAACTGATCACCAGGTTTCATGGGTTTGCACTTCAGCTAATACTAACACCCCAATTACATGCTGAAGGTGTGAACACTGCTTGTGTGACACTAGTTAACATGAAGCTCCAGGTGTGCCACACAACTTTATTGTTTTTGCAATGCACAACCAGAAGCAGAATGACACAATATCAAAGAGCCCCTGATCTTTGCTCCTGACTGTATAGCTACTCCATTGCTCTATGTGAGCTCCAACAGTTGCTGCTGGTTGGTATTTATTCTTCCTGGCTCCACCCTTGTCAAGGTGGAAGAACAGAAGAGTCTCAGCTTGGTTTTCCGTTTTCCTTCCTTCTGATTATTTCTTTGCCAAGGCAGAAATAACTGTTTGGAGAGATGAAGCCAGGTCTCTTTCTCTTTTCTTTTTCTGCTCCTTTGCTCATATCTTACCCCTCAATTATCTTTCATAAAGGGTCACACTGGCATCAACTATGCATATTCCTCTGAACAGTCAGAGGGAAGTGCAGCTGCGATCTGGTGGCTCTCCCACCCAGCCAGCTTTAGCCAAACGCTTGGGGGTTTGCCTTCCCTTTCACAGAATGACTTGCATAGCATGAAGAGATATTCCTTCCTAAATGTTTCTCTTTTCTTCAAGTTTCTTTCTCTCACTGAGCACAATAGTGCCATTAATGTCAATGGTACAACGTAGTCACTAATCCTTTGTAGCCAATTCCAAAGTTGACAAACTTAACCTTTATAAAATCCCAAATTTGACAGAGAATCTCAGTCAGAGATGAGCTACAAACTCAGCACCTAAAATGTGAAATCTTGGTTTATCCCTTGGCATAAATTTTCTTGAGAGACATATCTCTTAAAAGGTAATGAAACAAATGGGGAACTGATCTGAAAACATGTGTTTTCATACCTGAGCTTGGTAGCTAAAAGGTATTCATAGATTTTTTTCATTGATTTCTTTAAAGTTTGGCGTACGTGAAATTAAGATGAGCTACATTTGGTTTTGGTTTTGCCTGGTTCTTACTTCTGAGGTAATTTTATGAAAAAAAATAGTGTACTGTATAGATATATTTGTCCTCCAGCTACAGACCCCATGAAACTAGCATTTGCATTCTTTTTCTTATACACCTCAACATTAACAAAGTTATGCAAGAAGGATAGGGACTGCCAGCTATTGCGACTGTGGTTACTGATGTATTTTAGAGGAAAATCCTATTTTCAGTTGTAATTTTCAACCTATATCACTGCAGATGAATATTGGGCTGAAATCATATTGAATTAATTTTGCAAAATTTCTGATGGCATTGTAAAGCTACAGCTGCTGGTGAGGCTAGAAAATATATGTATATTTGCACATATTGGTGCATATTTTCTGATTATCCCTTGTCTTTTTTTGAAACTCTGCTATCCCTTGGCTTTTGAGCTGTGCTTGGATTTTGGTAGAGGAAGGTGTCTCAGTGTTAGGAATGTGCTTTTTCCTGTTTTTATAGGAACTGGGGTTAATGGCTGTGGATGAAGGGAGGGAAGCTGAATGGGTTTTTGAGTCAGGGCCTGGCCAAGCAAGGAAACTAGAGCTATGAGTCAGATGGGAGGAGACTGGGGCTGGCTGGACTCAGAAACTGGGTTAGAAACCATCTGAGAGAGAAGGCGAGATCACAGGGGATGTTAGGCTGTATGGCACCTCTCCATCGTCAGAGCTAAGAAGGGTTTGGGGTGTCCATGACATGGACCCAAGAACTCCAGGGCTAGTATATGGCTGAGTTGCCTTCTCCTACTGTACACCTTGATATGGTCTTTCACCACTTGATTTCCTACTGTTTTCTTCATCAAGGCCCTGCCTCATTCACTGTACTGAGTGGATGTTATTCAGCTGCTTTATTCTCATTATTCAGTGTAATGGCCCTACATCCTATTTACTGCTCACTATTCAAACCCTGTTCCAAAGATAGAATAATTAATTTCCTCATGGGCTGTTCCTCATGGGCACTTATCATTACAGTACTTCATAAATAGTAATTCATTCATTTTCACAACACTCATACGAGAGGTAGGTTGGTGTTATTCCCATTTTTCAAAAGGGGAACTGAGACAACCAGACTTTAACTAAGGCCATCATTCACACTAATTATAGATGGCCGAGGTAAGTCACTACACCCTGGTTTGTCAGAGTGCTTGGCATTGCACAGCCATGTATGTCACCAGTGTGCAGCTCAGATGTAGTCGTGAGTGGCACTTGGGAAGGAAGACTGCTGAAGTGTCAAGTCAAATGCTCTCAAAGCATAATAAGTGACCATAAATGAACAGCCTGGTCTTGGTGTTCCCACAGCATGGCAGATGAGGAAGAGGCAAGGACAGACCCCTCTGTGTAAGACAACATTCAAATAACATCAGCTAGGAAGTCCTTCTTTCTCCTCCTGCATATTTCTTCCTAGTTCTCCAGCCTTACAACGCATCATGTGCTGGTCTTTCTCTGCTGTTTTTCCTAACTGATCAACAGACAAGTCCATCCACATCATACTGAAGATAAACAATGAGGGAAGGGCAAATTAAGGCTGCATAAGTAATTTTAATTGTTCCTACACCATGACAGTCTTATCATGTGATACCTATATTTTAAAACTTTCTCTGTGTGTACTGTCCTATATCTTTCTCTAAAAAGGCAGCCTGAAACCTCCCCAGAAGTCCCATCCTGGTGGCTCAGCAGCAGGACTGAAATCTTCAGATTCACAGTGCTGACCTCAGCCACTCACACTAGAAGAAGGCAGCTAATACTATCCTCTATGCATGCCAGTGCTTAAGGGGAATGAGACACTTGCTTTGTGGGTGGTTTCATGGGTGCATAAGGGATGACCCAGATGCTTGGGGTCCATCCCAGGCCCTGGAGACAAGCAGCCAGCGGCCCTTTCTCCCACCTTCCAGCCCTCCAACCTTGGCCCAAGGCTTCCCAGTCCTGTGACTGGGAGCTCAGTCCCTGTTCCCTGCATCACCAGCCCATTAAATCTTTTTTCACTGGGTTTCTAACCTGCAGTCTGCTTTCTGCCCACCACTGGACTGCCAGTCCCAGTTTCTCATCTGCTTGCTCCTCATCCTGGCTTCAGTCCTTCTCCTGTCCCATGAGGCAGTAATTTACAAAGCTGCTCCCCTGGACCCCTTTCCCAAGCTCCTTGTCCTTCCGCACATATGCTTCTCGCCAAGCCAAGATGACAGTCTTTCTTCCACACTCTCAAATGGTTGACACCTAACCTCAGGTTTCTGCCTCCACTTCCCTGCAGTCCCATATCCCATGCCTAAACACGTGCAACCACAGCATTTGGGAGCAGCAACAGGCGGGCAAGTTTTGCTCAGAGCCTGCAACTTGGGGGCTGGCACATGCTTGGTACAGACAGAGCCTTTGGAGCACATTGCTGCCAAATTCCTGAGAAGTATCTACTGAACTTGAGCAAAGGCTAAGCATTTGGCCAAAGTTGGTCTGTTTTCACATTCTTGACAGCAGGGTAGGTCCTCTTCCATGCCAAATGTAATGTCCATGCTCCAAGGGATGGATATATTAGAGTTAATCGATTAAACGGTTGCAAAGACTTTTTTTTGATGTGGGCAAAATAATGTATTTTCTATAATCTTGTTCTTGGAAATTGCTGAACTATTTTCACTAAAATTTTAGAACAACAAATAAATCAAAGTGAGGCAGACATCCAGCATGGGGAATTTTAGTTGAACACTTAAAGTCTGGCACAGTTATATGCAACTGAAAAAAGGGTTTTGTAATGGGAAGTGTCAAGCATTAAGTATAGGTGGCACTTCCAACTCCGCCTATAATATAGATTGAATTAGATGCCTGGTTCTGTTCCCGGGGCATTCTGGATTAAACCAACTGACTCACAGTGGACTAGGAAGAAGTTCTTGTTTTTCTCAGGTTATTACATTTGTATGGCATTTTTGTCCTTAAAAGAAAGAAAGAAAGAAAGCCATGTCATTTATCTAGAAAATTTATTTATTTACTGGTATTGGCAAGGAATGCATAATTTGCTGACAATATGGAATGGATTATTATGGCAACCAATTTTATAAGAGTCTTATAAAAAGAGAGGCTTAATAATAAAATGTTAACAATTATAATTTAAAAATGAGTCAGCTACAGAGAAAATAAGACAAAGGCAAAAAGGAAAAAGAAAAACCTTTCAGAGCAAAATGTTTTATTTCCATTTATTTCCAATGCTTTGCAGATGTGTGTGGGGCAAGTAGGAGGCTAATATATCTCACTTTAGCAGTACTAATTGTTTGCATTATCACAATAATCAAATGCAACCATATTAATCTCTGTGGTTATTAACTTGATTTTTACACATTAAGATTTAGATTTAATCCCCTGGGACCATCTATTAATGCTTTTAAAGTTGAAGGGTTTCAACAGTTTTAAGTTTTTTTTCCCTTCTTTTAGCTGCAGGCAGTAAAATTTGAACGTGTGTGGAGTTTTGTATTTTGCATTCCTGTGGGATTTTCAGAGACACTGCTGTCAAGGACCATGAATCATGTTAATACATAGCAACCTCTACAGCTATTAAAATGTCTGCAATAATGTGATTATTTTAAAACGGAAAAACTAATATCATATGTATTACTTAAAGATCAACCTTTTTTTTTTTTTCAGTCATTGGAAAGGGCTGCTTTTGGGAGGGGGGAATGGAAACATTAGTAGGAGTTGCTAAAATGCGAAATGTCTAATCCACTGAGAAGGGAAACTTCAGTTCCTTTTACAGAACACATCCTTACTGAGCTTATAGTCAATGAAGCATAAAAATGGCAAAAAAAAATCAAGACCAATAAGCATGAAAAGCTATTTTATTTTTGTTTAGCCAAATCATAGTTACACCAACCTGCTGTAACAGTATCTGGTTTCATGCTTTCATGGTCACTGAGTGATGACACCCAAGCAGAAAACCAGGCACGGAGGTGTTTTTATGAGATATCAATGTGGAATGTAGTGCTAGGATTGAATAATGACATGAACTGGTTAAAAGCTCAGTTTTCAAGGTGGATGTTTCAGATACATCATTTACAACTTACATAAACAAGAAAGTATAGTAAAGTGACCCCACGAAAGGAAATAGGAAAGTGTCTTGGAGTCTATTACGGCTCTAGTCTAAATATGAACTCCAAAGACAGAAACAGTAAGATGCTGACGAGAAAGAATGTAGTTCCTCAGATCACATATTTTGATTGTAGTTGATTGCGCATATCCATGTTGCCTTTCCTCAGTAAATCCTCCCTTGGCTATCTGTTTTGTTGGACAGCCTTCAAGCAGCCACTCCTCAATTTCACATCTCCAAGAGACTGCAAAAGTAGGAAAACTTCTACAGCTTCTTTGTCTCTTCTGTATCTGCATCCCTGAATGTATCATGGCAGCCTCCTCCAGCAAATGCTCTAACACTTCAGGTTGTTTAAGAGTTCAGAGGTTTGTCCTTGAATGAGGCACCACAAAGGGCAAAAGGGTCCCTTGTCCCAAACAGCAACTGAAAGATGGGTAGGACGTAGTCATTTTAATAGATGGGAATTTAGCTAGTGCCAAGCAGTTGAGTGGTATTTTATAAGGTGTTAAACAGGTCTGAAATACAGAGCTCTGGTGTTTCAGTACACAAGTGGCCAAACATGATGTGATATATTTTACTGGGCACTCAGGACACCGTCACGAAAGAAAGGGCTCAAGTGCCCTTGTTCAAGGTCAGGTGGGTTCCTCAGACAAGCATTTTAGCAAGCTCGTTATTGGCACCACACCAAATAATTTTAGATTATGGAATATAGGCACTCCGTTAGCATTGTTTTAAATTGCACTTTCTGTTTTGTAAAATCAAAAAGGAAATTTCATGGGGAAAAGAAGTCTCACATTCATGCAACATTAATGTTTAGGGAATAATGTGGTGTTTTGCCATGTTAAAAGAATTATTACAAACCCTTCATTGAGAAGCTCTAGAGATCTCATACTTTGGAAAAGAGACTTGATAATTGGATGTGCAGGAGGGGGAGGAAGATGTATGGGGAGGGTGTCACTTTTGGTGACAGCAATGAGCCTTTTTTTTGTTCTTGTGAAAAAAGATCACAATCTGGCCAAATTAGAAGCCTTTGAAAAATTTGAGAAGCAGGTAGCTGCAGGTTAGTGTGGGGCAAGTAACTGGAGCTCAGGGTAGAGTGATTCACTCCTGGGCTCTCTGCTTTTCCCTGAGCTGAAGGGAGAATACCATGAGCTCACATACATGCAGGCAAGAATGCTTGGAGGAGGCAAATTAAATTTGCACGTGCCACTTGCACTGAGTGCATCTTTTTACTTCCACGGCTCTTTTTTATAGCACCTGGGCACCCCAGAAATCTTGAACACTATCAACAAACATGGGCCAGCTCTCATCTTCCAAATCTCCACGTAGAGGTGATCTCCTTTCCCAGTGCCACAAAAGTTGCGGAGATGCTCATCCCCCTCCCAGCTTCACCAGCCCGCCTGCCCCCAGGAACAATGGGGCCGAGCTGCCTAGGAGCCAGGGTGAGAGGTCACAGCATCCCACCGAGCTGCCAGATTTGGGGGCAGATCCCACGGCCTCTACCGCGCTGAGCCAAAAGCAGGTCTTGTCTTGCCCCCTGCAATCCTGGCAGGGAATCTTGGCAAGAGGAGCCTCAGAAGGATTTCTTCCTCAAAACTCACCTTTCACAGCCTTTTTTTTCCTTCTTTCTTTTTTCTTTTTTGTTTTCCACATAGAAAGGGACAAGACCGTATGGAAAATTAACTGCACTGCTTTATGGGTCACGTGTGTGAGAGGCTGTGAGCATTTGTGCACAGGGTCATTGTTGGATTTTACAGAGGTTGCTTTTATCCTTGAAACTGAAGCTGCCACGTATTTTGAGATACCTGCTTATATTGTAAAGCTAGAGGTCTGGGCAGAGGAACTGAGAGAGTCTCTCAGCTCCACTGAAATACCTTGGACTTGGAGAGTTGAACTGAGCGACAGACTGAAAAAAAGAAACAGAAAACATAAACATGTAAATGTGACATCTGCGATTCCACTTTACAGAGCATTTTACATGTGTGAAAATAGCTCATTGTCTTGCGAAAGTGAGAACTTCAGGGTTGAAACTGATGACAGAAATTAAGGGGACTTAAAAGGAAAAGCCCAGCTATAGAAATGAATTTAAAAGAAGAAAAAAAAAAAAAAGGCTATGCCAACATTTTCCTGAATGATAGCAGAGATGTGTGCTAAAGAATAGGTGTTGACAGAAAAGAAACACAACCCTTTAATAAAAGAGGTGGGCAGGCAGACATATGAACTGCTGAAATTTCAGCATTTCAGAGTCCTGTGGGTAGAGAACATGGGAACACAGGAAAAACAAGTAGAAAAGATCTTAGGAAGCCCTCACCTCCTAAAATTTTTGATCATTTTAGATGCCATTTCACTTGAGAAAAGAAACAATTATATATATATATATATATATATAACAAAGAAAAAAGAAGATATGAGGGAAGGGATAGGAGGAAAAGACACATTAATGATTTGACTTCCCTTTCAGATATCCCCTGCACTGTGTCATAATAAATCTTGCATCTTGCTGCTCAGCTGAGGGCTCTGCTGCAACATTCCTTGGTCGCTTTGTTTCGGAGTGCCGTTTGCATTGAATTTGGGGAGTTCTCTAAGCAGCTGCAACAACACTGTTAGTATTTCCTCGCTATTTCCTAGCAAAGCATTATCCAAACCCACATTTTTAGGGAGGAGGTATCGGGGAAGCACTGCTTTGGGAAGCTGTGGGTCCCTGAGTCTGACAGCCTCTTGACAGTTACTAATATGGGCAGAGTGAACCTGTGTTAGCCTACTTGCAAGGTTTGCGATGTGTTTTTGATTTCCTGCCTCAGAAATGCATTTTGGCTAGAAAACAAGTGAGGCATACGATTCTCTTTCTTGCCATACACATATCAGGAAATTGTTACCCATGTACCCCGTCCACATTAGGTAATTGGGCTGCTAACATTCAGGAAGAGATTCTTGCTTATTGGCTATTCAGTCGTTGTGCGAACAAGAGTAAAAATTACGATTTTTTTGAAGAATGTGGACTCCGTGTGATTCTGTCCTCTTGGAGGCTTTGTAAAGGGTGCTAATTTCCACAAACTATGCTTTATTTGTCTTTCTCTTAGCTTCTTCTTTCAAAGCCTTTATTCTCTAGGGGTCATGTCATTGTCTTCTGAAATCTTGAAAGATCTTGCTTACAAGTGAAAAGAGGCTTTTTATAAAATGCACAATTTCATAAATTAAAGCTAATCAAAGCACCTTCTTCTTCAAGGGCAGTAAATTAGTTGTGATAATTTCTGTGTATTTTTCCTTTTCCAATTTCATATATGTAAAAATAATGGAAAGAGACAACATCAAATTAAAAGTATTGCTCAATGTTCATTCAGCGGGCCTGAGATTTGAGACATCTTAACAGATGACCCAAGATTCTCATGTTTTTTACTGTGTGACATCCTTCTAAGTTGTTGAAGTCTTATTTCCATGTTAAAATTCTCTTCTGCATATGCCTTTTTTAAAAATTTTGCTGACCAGAGACAAAAGATTTTAAGATAGTTGCCAGAATATTTTCCAGTCATACAAATTCTTAAGATTAAGTCCTTGATTCTGCAGTAGGATACAGGCTTTGTCTACAGTCTCCAAGTGGATGAGGGGCTTTGCAGAGCTACAGGCATCCAACTGCCTTGCCAACTGTTGCTTGGTTGGGGCTTTTATCAAAAGCAAATATGAATTCGCATTTACGTTGATCCACAGTTTTATTTCTGTTGCAAGACGGGAAGGAAAAGAGGTCACATTTCGATGAAGGTGTGAATGTTTCCACATGGTATCGCATGGTACAAATTGATCAGAGGTAGTTTCCCTCACCTATTTTGGGGCTTGACCATGACAAAAGATTTGTTTCCATTGATGTTGGTAAGAGTGTTCACCTGAATATGGTCTGATAAATACTACAGAACAGCCTCCAAATGCTTTATGGAAGATTGCATTTCTTATATAAGGGCCCAATCCTCCTCTTTGGTGTAGTGTTTACTCTCTGGCTTCTATAGGAGGGAGCAGAATTATCTTACAATAAAACCTGCAAAACACACTCTGATATGGGTTCTTTGAAACAAAAAGATATTTTGAAACTTATGGTTTATGCTGGCCCCGACAATGTGTTTTACGTTGTAAAAAGCCACTAAAATGCATCGAACTGATGATGATGATTAATTTCAGTCCTAAAGAGAAGTGGTTAATGGATAATACATATCACTGACCAACTTTTAAATTCACAAACTCTGCTTCTAGATTTCTCTCTGTTAAAAGACAAGACATTTAAGCAAGTGATTCTTCTTTTTAACACCCCAAGCCCCTGGAATATTGTCTTTATGGATACACTTCAGAATTCAGCTAAAAGATCATATTGCTTTAAAATGGGCATAGTAAAACCAAGCACGCCTGGAGGAGAATTTGTAAGCACAATTATGTTTGCCATAGAGTTGCTAGGTCAGTGGGCGGTATACGATGCACCCATCTTTCTAGGAGCAGTAGGATTTCCTGCTGGTTTTTTCAGTAGTGACCTAGAAGGAGGTTAATGATTCCAAAGAATGACTTTTCCCTTAGGGAAAATTTAATCTTCTGACCTTTTTCTCTATCTGTCCGTTCCTTTTAAGTCACAGACCCCCTTCATTTAGCTTACATCAAGCTGTTTTATTTTCTTCAAAAACATGGTTGAAGTGATTGCTTTTGCTTTCATTTAACCCTTGAACTGGATGCATTTCCAAACTAAATCATTGCCCAGAATATGGAGTTGCTTGTAAGCATTTCTTTCAGATTTCTATATTTGTCTTAAATGTGATTGTCAACCCTCAGAATCACTTTGACAACTGACTAACTTCGAAAATGCATGCCTTTAATGTACTCTTGCAATCATCTCCAAGAGTTTCTTTAGAAAAAGAACATGACAGGAATAAAGCAGCTACTGGATTTTTTTTTTTTTTTTTNCAAAATGCTGATGGAACCAGAGTATTACAAAAGGAAATTTTATTTAAAATATGTTCACCAAGACCATCATGCCATTTGGGGGATTAAATTTGAGCTCATAAAAAATATCAGCATTGCATAGTCAAACTATTAGAGTGTTTTGCTTTGTCTGAACTGTGCAGACACTATTGAATAAAATTTGTTGTCAGAATACTGTAAAATAAAAATGTAATTACTTCATTATTCTCCAAGGTGTTGACTCTGGGGTACAAGGAGTTCTGGAGGGTAACTGGAAACAGAAACTGCCTTGTGCTCAAAGCTGTCAACTTCCTTTTACTCTGCAGCAGACACTGTTTTTGTCTGTATTGTATTACACGCGGTTATTGCCAACATAATAATTCATGAATATTCCTTCATTTTCAGAATTATAATTAATGCTGGATTTTGACATTATGACAAAGTAGGGTGGCTCAGCAGCAGAAACATTCAGCCCCAAGAACAAAGGAATTGCCATATTGGAGCAGACCAGTGGTCCATCTAGTCTGGTATCTCTCTGCCTCTCATACCGGCCAACGCCTGAGGCTGCTGAGGAAGGCATAACCCCCCCCTAACGCACCTAATTGCAATACTATACCACAGAGGGAAATTTCTTTTCGACCCCAGCTGGTGATCAGCTTATGCCCTGAAGTATGAGGATTGATAGCCCTTATAATTTTTATTCTAGCTAGTGTGGCTGCAGATGCTGTACTTAATCAAATAAATGTCTTATACTTCGGTAAAGCTAAGTAAGGGCTAAATACTCTCATCTCTTGGGAAAAATCCCGAGGAAGGAAAAAGTGCTGAGAAATTCCACAAGGAGAATCACATCAAGTTCCCACTGCTTCCTCCCCTCTCAGGGGAGTACAGTTTGCATGCTTGTGGAGAGGCTGGCAGGGCTGGAAAGGACGTCAAGCAGCACAGTCCTAGGCTTCGCAGGGGAGTCGGGCTCCAAGTTCGGCTGCTCTTTTCTCCTCCTTCATTCTGTCCCTTAGACCAGACCAAGAGAGCTGTTTAGACTGAGGAGTGGGAGTTAGGGAGACCTATAGCAGCAGTTATTTGGATTTCTGCCTGAAAAAGCAATGGTTTTAGAGGGGAAACCGTGTTGCATAGGACGGCTGTTTCTCAGGTCTTCCTTTGCAACCTGAGATGCCCTTTCACCAAACCTGCATATCACTGGCCATGTGCTTTTTGTGTGGAGGAGCAGCTAAGAGTCTCAGGAAACCAGAGGACATGACAAAGAGTTAGTCCTCCTCTTTTCATTTGCTTCTGGGTTTGTTTTCTAATCTTTTATTCCCTTTTTTTTTTTTTTTTTGTAGCAATTGCCCCAAAGCTGTTTTCCTGAATCCTATGCAGCAGCAATAAATCCCACAATTTAACTACATATTCTGATGAAAAAAGCATCTCCATATATTCATTTAAATGTGCTTCCCGTTTATTTTTTGTGAAATGCAAGAGAACAGACAGGAACACCTGAGCTCTTCTGTATAAACTGAATTTTATGCGGTCCTAAAACTCCTTATCCTCTTCATGTTTCTAAATTAAATGATCTCTTCTTTTAAATCTGCCTTCTAACCCGGTCCTGTCCCCCGTTTCATTAATCATGTTTACTGCATTTCTCTGTATGTTTCCTTGGTTTGCTGTGTCTTCCCTATAATCCACAGACTAAAATACAACAGAATGTCCAGAAATGCAGCTTTTACTCATGAAATTGCATAGTAATATTTTATATTTAACCATCTTGTTTGTTCTTAGTGTATCTGAGTGTCTTCCCTTCTTTTCTACGTTTTCTAAGCTCCTGCAATATGCTGGATAGCATTTTCAGTGAATGATGACTAGATTTTCCCATGCTAATTAATAGCCATCAGTTCTTGAAAATATTGTCCAGCATGCACTCCTTGGCATTAGTCTGTTTAATTTTACATGCCATCATGTCACCATTTTATCTTACTTCACTGGCTTGCTCTGGAATTTCTTCAAGTTTTGCCTAAATTGAGTTAACTTAATAAACAGCCAAATATTCCCATGAATTTTCCTGTTTAGAGCAATGGGCATTGGGTCTAAATACCAGAAAGCAGGCTGTGACTGTTGTACTGAAAACAAATTTTACTATCTTTATTTCAGAAGCTTTTTTTCAAGATTGCTAATGAATAAATTGAACAAAGCCATCTTTATTGCTGCTATTGATCCCAGGGGCAATTCAGAGTTAACCTCTTTCTCTGCTTCAACTGACCACCAATTCTTCTGCAGTACCTGGAGAAAGACATGCTGTCTAGTCATCTAACCGCAGCTCTGGAACCTGGGTGCTTATGAACTGAAGTCCTGGTTCTGACACAGCTTGTTTTTACAGTTATAGGTAAGTTACTTCACCTCTAAAATAATCAGCTCATTAGGAAGTTGTGCTAATCTGCACAACTAATCTGTGTTTATAAAACGCTTTCAGGGGGCAAAATTCTAATTGTTCTGATGTTTCAGGTTTTGCTTTTCATGTTTTATCCAGTTTTTACACCATAGATGGACTTTAATTCTGGAGCTGCTATGTTTTTCTTGCCAGAGACCTTTCCATAAGCTTTTGGAAACACTAAATAAATTGTATCTTCTGGTTCTACTTTATCGACTACTTAATTGACTCTTTCCTGTAGTTCTAGGAGGGTTGAGAGAATGTAGGTAGAAGCATTGCAGCTTTTCCTTGCTATCTGTGTGCCTAAGCGTATTATTTTTACTGATTCTCTGAATAGTTTCCTAGTACTAAAGTAAGACTTACTGGTTTATAATTCCCAGGATCATCATTAGCACTTTTTTAAGAGATGGGTACAACCTTGGCCACTCTCCAGTCCTCCGGTACAGTAGCTGTTTTTAATGATAAATTACATATTTTTGTTAGCAGCTCACTTGCATTGGTCTTCGGTTCCTTCAGAGCTCTCGGATGAATACCATCTGGTCCTACTGATTGATTGCAGTTTAATTTCTCGGGTTGATCCATCACCTTTTCTGATATTCCTATTTCTGATAGCATCTCACTTTCAACACCTAAAAAGAATAAAGCCTGCGTAGTGTTGCATTCTCTTAGTTAAAAAACAGTGGGAAGAAGCTGTTCGGCTCTTTTTTTTTTCTTTTTGTATTTTTGATTGCCTAATGCAACTAAGCAAAAGGAAAAAGAAATTGACAGCAAATACCTTTTTTTTTTGTTTATAAACATTTTATTACCAAAAAAACCCTAAAGATGTGTCAGAGATTTGTTAGGGGATGATACTGTCAGAAGCCCAGAATTTCAAGTTAATTTATATTTTCTATTAATAGTGAACCGTACTTTTTAGTGGACTGCTGTGGGAAAACTGCCAAGGGAAGTACATATAACATTTTTGGGGATTTCAGTGTTATTTGCTACGGCTGAGCAGAAGAATAAAGATGTGCTTATATTACCTATAGTACTAGAATCTAGAACAGAAAAAGAAATCAGAAGGCAAGCTTCTGCAACGGAATAGCTCACTGACAAGCAAGCAAATAGAGAAAAACAAAACTATTACCATACTTACATGAAAACAGAGCAAGAAATAAAAGTATCATAATTAGTGTCAGTTGGTAGAATATATCTCAACTCTGCATATTTCTCTATGCACCTCCCCACTCTTCCCACATACTTATACAAATCTCTCCTCTCTTTGTCTGCTTTTATTATTCACAGTGCTCTCCATCTAATTTACACTGTAAGCTCCTCAGGTAGGGACCTTGTCTTTTCATACGTTCATAATGTTAAATACATGCCAGTCAAACTGTTGAAATTATAATAACTGAGGGGGGTTTTTTCATTCATTTTTTCTTTCTTTTTTTTTTTTTTTAACAAATGATAAGTTAAAATCAAAGGTAATAATTAGTTTAAAACAGCCCTCAGAGGCAGTCTGAGAAAAAGTGACCTTTTGAGCTACAACCGAACTAACCAACTTTATCGTGTCTTGAGGTCAAGGCTCCTATTTCACATGACTTGAGGGTCTTTACATGCATGCTACCCTGCTGTAAGCCACACAGAAAGTTATGATCAAGTAGACTTTGCACTTCAGACATGTATTGAGGAATAGCAACGAGATTCAATTCAATCTGAGCCAAAAGTAATCCAGAACAAGGCTCATGAATGCAATGGAAAATTCCTAAAAGATTGGAGATGAGATTAAAATACAACAAAAAAGTAATCAGAAGACTGGCTAATGCAAAGCGAGAGCATTGGACCGATTTTGAGTGGGCTGGACCCTACAATTACAACTTTGTCACCACAGTTTGAAATCTATTAAAGGGATTTATGTTTTGCAGCTGACATTTAAAATTAAGGATTTACTGGACTGGGAATGAATATTTCTTCTGCAATTAGTTTTTTGGAGGTCATATTTCATAAACTGTTATTTTTCTGCTTAATCTACTGTAGCAAGATTTTGTATTGTTAGAACATTTGAAAAATGTAAATACGGAAATAATTTTTTTCATTGTAAAGAGACTCCCATCATGAAATTGCTGTTGAGTTGCATCATGTAACATTTTCACTAGGTACCTAATATATTTCCCACTTGTATATGCTATTAGGCTAGAGCAAGCGAAAGTGAGTGACATCTGATACTATATAACTCATGCACCAGTAACAAATGGAGAGTCTTAATTCAAGATCTTTTGCTTCTCTTATACGCGGGCTTTTTTAATTTGCTTTTTGGAAATTTATACACACATTTCTGTGCATTGATAGAAGCTTATGAAAAGCTACATGTTCTTCCGTTCTTGTGCATTTATAGAGAAGGATTAAACTTCACTGCAGCTGATTTTTTGAATTCTTGAACTGAAATTAATTACTGGGAAAAGGAAGGGTATTTTTCAAATTAGGACAGTAATTAATTTAAGACAGTTGTTTTCCTTCACCACTATTCTAACCCAGTCTTCTCAAAAACAAAGAAATAAAAAAGATCATATAATCATATTTACACAGTTCCTATTTAGCTGTCCTCTGTGTCAGAGCATTCATACGCAACAGCAGGAAAGAAAATCAGCATATATAAATTAGAAGCTGGAGTATGATTTCTTAAAGCATGGCTCTATCCTAGGAATAGGAATAGGCATAGGAATAGACCTACAGGAATCCGATGGCATTAGTGCCTGGAAACCTTAGGTAGTTATTTATGCAGGTCTAACTGTGAAATATAGCAGACCTCGTGTTACAGGTCACCTTTGCGAAAGCATTACGCATCCTGTTCAACTGTAACTTCATTTTGCCCGGTTCCAACTTAAACTGTTGCACGCTTCTTCCACAGAGGGAGTGAGAAAGGATAGCTGAAGTAGTCTAAAAATATTTT
>VYZV01019353.1:5028-22738 GCA_013401275.1 Pandion haliaetus
GATCCACTCCATTATGGGAAAATGTGAAAATTTTTGTAGAAATAACCCAAATACCAGCAATAAGTTAATTTCTGAGGTTACAAAAGGAGGAAATTCCCCAGGAGATTATTGGCAAATTTATTTTACAGAACTACCTAGAAAAGGGGGATACAGATACACCCCTGTTCTAGTTGACCCTTTTACTGGATGGCCGGAGGCTTTTCCCTGTCGCACCAACAAAGCTAGGGAAGTAACTAAAATCTTGTTAAAAGAAATTATCCCACAATTCAGTGTTCCTTTAGGAACATCCTCAGACAGAGGACCACATTTTGTTGCTGAAGTTATAAAACAATTGAGCAAAAACTTAGCCATAGCATGGGATCTCCATGCCCCTTATAGGCCACAATCAAGTGGAAAAGTAGAAAGAATGAACTATACACTTAAATTGCAAATTGGAAAATATGCCAGGAAACATCAATGACTTGCATACAAGTACTACCTTTAGCACTATTAAGAATTAGAATACAACCTCATGGTAAAAACAGCTTGAGCCCTTATGAGTTACTTTATGGAAGGCCTTACCAGGCCCCACATATACCAGGGAACAATCCACGTTAAAGGGGAAAGGGATTTAAATAATTGCTTAACATCTTTGGGAAAGACTTTACAGGAATTGCAAAAGTATGTGCATGACAAGCAGGCCCTTGGAACTGAATACACCAGCCCTTCCATTTCAACCTGCAGACTAGGTCTACATCAAGTCATGGAATTCAGAGCTGCTAACTGAAGAGTGGAAAGGGCCATTCCAAGTACTCTTAACAACTTACACGCGTGTCAAGGTTCAAGGGAAAGGGCCATGGATCCATTACTCCAGAATTAAAAAGGTTCCCACTTCCTGGACAGTTGAACAACAGTCTCCTCTCAAGCTGAAATTGAGAAAGTCATGACTGAAATTTATGTTTTGTTTGTAGCAATTATGGTAGCAATGAGCCAAGTTTGGCAAATACCAGATTGAAACCAAAACCTGCACCTAATTCTAGCACAAAATATCACTCAGATACTATATAAGAATGATTGCTGGGTTTGTACTCAAATGCTGGGACATTCAGAAAGTAGAATACCCTTAGTTGGTGTTTCCCTTCCTTCCTGGATTAATTGGACCAGACCCGGTATTTGGAAAAAACACAACTTTGAGTAAGGATCCACCATGTAAATTTCCAGAGTTAAATGTAACCACATTAATAATACCCAATATGTCCTTCCTGTGTGTACAAGATGAAAATAGAAGTGCTTTCATTGGAAAGTACCCAAAATGTAATTAAACCACTAGTCTTAATCTCACTTCAATAGTAAAAACCTTTACAGAAATGAATTACACTGGTTTACTAGTCCCTAATGGGACAGGATGGTCCTGGTTGTGCAGGAACCGAGCCCAGAAAGCGTTACTGTTAGGTTGGAGAGGAGCACGTACATTGGGCGCTCTTGTCCCTAACATGACAGTAACTGACAAACGCATAAACAGAGCGGATGGGTGAGGACCTTTCTCAAACGAACCAGGAGGGTTCATAATCTCATTGCAGATTGCCCTTCAGGATTCCATAGTTTTGTCAGATGGCTTCTCCCTTGGATTGGAGTTAGTGAATTGAAGGTGGCACTTGTAAATACGTCAGCTGCAATTGAAGACACTGAAAACAGAACCACTGATTCTATACAGGCACTACAAATTGAAGTATCTAGTTTATCCCAGGTAGTGTTGCAAAATCAAATAGCTCTTGACTTACTGTTGGCTTCACAGGGAGGTGTTTGCACAATTATTAATACAAGCTGCTGTACGTATGTGGATCAAAGCAGCAGAATTTCTACCGATTTAGCAGAAATTTGGGAACAAACAAAACCCCTGCATCAGGTTACAAAGGACAATACATCCTGGTGATTCGAGGAGTTATGGCATAAACTTACCTCATGGCTACCAAATTAGACTTGGTTGAAAAAACCTGTTCATTATTAAAATAATTGTAATTTGTGTTTGTATCCTTGCCTGTATAATGATTCAATGTTGTAGCCGTTGTAGTCAATTGTACATGAAAGTTAAGTTTAAATATTGTGGCTTTGGATTTGTAGGTCCAAAGTCTCAATAAAAGGGGGAGTTGATGTCTTGAGTAAAGGCTGGAGATGGAAGACTCCACTGTATCTCTGTAGTGTGTCATTTATGCTTGCTTGAGCAACTTCGAAACTTTGGTATGTACAAACAAGATAAGAAAACCTTGAGCTTTGTTAATAGTATGCACAAATAGATAAGAAGCCTTAGGCCCTGCTGAGCTTTGTGATTAAAACCAGGAAGTAGTTTAGGACTAGCTAACTGGGAAGAAGAGATGAACCACCTGGGATGACCAGCACTGCGCATGCCTTAAGGGAAAGTTCATTTAGCAGACAGCAAGAAAACAACCACCAGAGGGTCTCAGAGACCTCCAAAAGACCACTGACCCATTTAATAGCACATGCCCAAAAGAACGGACACTATGTAAATAATTCCTAGAAAATAACATGAATATGTACAACAATTCTGGGAAATGTAATGAATATGTATAAATTAGAACAATATAAAATTTGCTTACTGTAGGTAACGGTATGCATGCTAGTACAAACTATTCCCCATGCATCCAGCACTGCAATAAAGAATGCCTGCTTTCTAAAACTCCAAAATTGAGTCTTAGAGAGTTTCTTCGACCAGCTTTTTCTCGGTAACAGGTGAGTCCTTCCCATGAGCTGCAGTCCTTCACGAACTTCCCCAGCAAAGGTCCTTTCCACGGGCTGCAGTCCTTCAGTCACGGACTGCTCCAGTATGGGCTTTCCCATGGAGTCATAGCCATCTTCAGGGGTATCCCCCTGCTCTGGCATAGGCTCCCCTCCATGGACTGCAGGTGGGCATCTGCTCCTCTGCTCACCTCCATGGGCTGCAAGGGGGACAGCCTGCCGTCTCACCAGGGGCTGCAGGGGCATTAACTTCCTCCAGTGCACCTCCTCCCCCTCCTTCTTCACTGACCTTGCTGTCTGCACAGGGGTTTCTCTTACATTCCACTCCCCTCTTCACTGCAGGTTCCCCCTCTTAAATCTGTTCTCCCAGAGGCACTACTGCCGTCACTGATGGGCTTGGCCTTGGCCAGCAGCAGGTCCAACTTGGAGCCAGGGAAGCTTCTAGCAGCTTCTCCCAGGAGCCACCCCTGCAGCCTCTCTCCTGCTACCAAAAACCCCACCACACAAACCCAAAACAGTGACTGAACGCTGGCCCTCACTCCCACTGTAGAGAGTGCTCCCTTGAAGCCGTAAAAGCTACCAGTCTTTTGTGGATATGTACCTTGAGACATCCAAAGGGGTCTGAAACACAAAGATGGACACATAGTCTCTAAATATCAGGTTTCTTCAAGTTGTTTCATGAAATAATTAGGATCTGAGGTACTTAAAAATCACTTATCATTTTAGAACATAGGCTTCTGAACCCCTGACAGGTTAGTATTTATATTACAATATATTTATGAATAACAAAAACAGGGGTTTTTAAAGGTAATCATTTATCCACCAGCTGCCCACTGTGAGTGGGACAATATTGTGTTGACATCTGAACAAGTCTTCTAGTTATAGTCTATGAAAGAGTCACCCTCTGAAATCCTGTTCAACAAGTCCAAATAAAGCTCTGACCGGGTCTGATGCTCAGTTTGGCTATGATATCTCTGGTGCAATCTGAGTTACGATGTGCTCGACTGGACAAGCTGAAATGTGGCCTTTGCCAAGGTGGACAGCACCCTCGTGTGGAAAACCAGAGTCCCTGCACACCCAGCCTGACCGTGTAACCGAAGTCTAAACATAAATGACTGCTCGTAAGCATACAGCTGCTGGCTGTGCGCCAGGGTCGGTGATAGCGAGGTGAGTGCTCCTGCGTGATGTGGCACACGGTGTTGGACAGAGCTGCTGGGGACTGCAGCCTCACTAGTCCATCCTCCCACCAACAAATCTCACCTCAGTTATAGTGTGGAAAATAGTTGGAGTCTGACATTTAAGTTCAAGTCACTCTGAGTCATGACTTTCATGACACCTCATCCTACCATCTTCTTCATGCACCTCTCAATCCTAAGGATCCCAAAGCCATTATAATTCGAGACGAGGATACAGCACATCCACGGGATTATTTCATCTACTCCTGAAGTATATCCTGTTTATGAAGAAAGGGGGAGGCTCTCTTCAGTAGATACTGCAATTCCTCAGATCAAGAGATGATGCTGTGAGACTGTCTAGCTGGAACTGCATAGTTAGTTCAGGGAAGAACATGCAATTATTTACACCTGAAATCTGACAAGATACTGTTGCTAACATGACTGTCCTTTTGAACCTGCCTTTCTGATTATCACTTTGTGTCTCTTTGTCAAAGCAGAGTAAATTGGGAATTTAGAAAGAGTCATCAGTAGCAGACAAACTCAAAAATCTACTTTCCTGTAGATTATGTTTAGGCATGTGGTTATGGTCAGGTGACGAGGATGACAGTGGATAGACACTATGGCTAATGCATCATTTTTGTTTCTCATGAGGAGGCCCAGCCATTATTAACTGCACCAAACCTCCCTTTCTTCTAGAAATGCTCTTGTTCTAAATTGGTGACATCACTCATGCCAACACTCCTAATTCTAACAGGCTAAGGAGTCTTAAAGTCTTTATGTCATCAGCTAAGCTAGGTCATTCAAAATAATCCTCACGTCTTCACAGAAAGCAGATAACACTGTTCCAAGTCTGCTGGCCACCCTTTCTTTAGAGACTATGGATTCTAGCTCCACTTGGGCACCTCCACATCTGCCTGCTCACTACACCTGACTTGGCACAGTTTCAGCATTGGCCAGGGTCAATAGGGTAATGGGCATTTACATGATTAAGGTGTACTAGAAGTCCAGCCCCATTTGCAGTTCAACAAAATATAATGCAATAATATAATGCACTGCACATATGAATATCCCCTGTCCTGTTTCTCTGAAGGGCATCAGAGCTTGCACTTTACAACAGCAAGAGCTTAGTTTTACTTACAGCAGCTTTACAAATGACAACACGCAAGTCGTTCTGACAATGCAGTTGGTTTCACCAGCTACTGGATGTTCACCATACTGTCTTATACTGGAAGTACTGACTTATATATAGCATATGTTATGGTTACATTGAAAAATCTTTGATTCAGCAACTTATACCTAGATCCTTGACTTATTTTTATATTCTCACAAAATATAATAAGCAACATGAACACACCAAGAAAAACTCTTTCATATACCCTCCTAGACATAATGCACTCAGAGTGCTTTGAGCAGGTGTCTGCCATCTTAGTTCCCCTGAAATGCAGAATAGCTAGTGGATTTAAAGAATGTCTTGATTAGGGAGAGATTATATACACTTACAAACCTTCTAGGTCCCTTTCTCTCTCCATCCACCAATGGCTATTCTTGTAAAAGCAGTGGCTTCTATGAATTTCCTGGAATAACAGCTCCCTTTTGAGGGTCAACACCATCCCAAGAGATTCCAATACTATTGATCACACTATTCCCTATGAAGATAATATGTAGCTCCCTGTTACCACCATTGTATGGATATTTTTGTTAATCTGCTTTCCGTTTTCCCCACTTAGGTCATCCTCAACTCTTGGTGCTGTTCAGTTTCTTCACTTGTTTCACAAATGTTTTTATTCAGGGACATTGAGTCCCTCCCCCTTATCCATCTCTCAGCAGCTATCTGCTGCCTGGACTCTGCCCAAAATCCTGCAGGTGACAGATGATGGCCCACTGATACAGCTCTGCTTCCTCTCCTTCCCAGTGCCACCTCCACCCCAATCCTCTGACACAGGCATCTGCCCTTACAGTGCCATTTGGTTTCTAAACTCTAATGTTTAGAATGACAGAGGGGGCCTCAGACGCACCATGCAGAGACAGCACGTCCCAGTGCTTATTGCAGTCCACTTACCCACTTCTGCTGCCAGCATCCACTGCACTGCCTCACTCACACATTTTTCTTGCCATCTATCAGCCCAACTTGGTTGTCCTTGGGTATTCAGAGAAGGCAGCTTATTGCCCTGCGCCAAAGTTCAGTAGCTTGAGCCGAAGTTACGGCTTTGTGAGCATAATAGAAAAGAGAGATGCAGACACCATGAGCACTCTCAGATGCCATGCACGCCCCCTCCCCTCAATACCAGGCTCTGTGGGGAGACACATGGGAACAGCTTTGTTCCTATTTTAAGTACAGACCGAAGTAGCCAAGAGCCATTTTGTCTCCCCTGTGCAGCCTGGCAGGGCCTCAAAGGACTGCTACTGAGCGTGCTACTCCAGGGGATTACAGACAGGAAAGGTGTCCCTGGATCTCTGTCCTTCTTGAAAGAACTTCTAAAGTATACGACCTGTGGCTAATATTAGACACTGCAACTTCAGCAAGCAATCCAATGCCCTTTCTGTACCTCTTGGCTCTGCTCGCTCCTGCTGCAATCTCTAGTCCTCTCCTGCTTCTCCAGCTTCTGGGCCAGCTCCTGGGTAGGGACAGCCCCAGTAGGGCTCAGCCAGCCTCTCTCAGCTGGACACCCCCACCAGCACCCAGTGAGTGGAGCAGAGCTGGGGGGATGCAGCAGGGCCCCCCTCATTGCTCCCTAAGGGGCTGCTGCAGCTCACCACAGGGCAAGGGGGTGGAAGCCAGCCCTAAGCCCAGTCCTGCCCATCCACCGCCACCTTACCCAGTTCTCCTCCTTGAGCTGCAGGATATGGTGCTGCAGCCCCTCCTGCCCCTGGTGCCACTGCAGGTCCTGGATGAGGGCTGCCTGCTGCTGGCTCAGCTGCTTGAGTGAGCAGATAGAGGTGCAGCCCTTCTACCTCCTCCTCATGCTGCTGCTTCTCCTCCTGCAGCCGACTCGCCAGCAGCCTGCACACATGCACCCAGGGAAACTGAGGCACCAACCTCCTTCAGCTGCCACACCCCATTCCTTGGGGAGGCTGCTGAGGACATACTTCTCCCCTGAAGCCTAAGAGCTGGGAACTCTCTCCCTGCCCAGGCACCATGGGGGCAGCATGGACTCAGCTATGCTAACAGAGCATGTCCCCTCTGGCTGCACTGAGTCTTGAGCACACATGGCACAGCCCAGGAACAGGGTGCACCAGCCCTGCCTCTTAGGGGGCTCCTGTTAAGTCCAGAGTATCCAGTCTGCTCGTGCAGTGGGTTTGCCTGTACTCAGAGCAAGGTGGGGGTGCTCCAGCCCCCCAGGAAAGCACAGCTGGGTGCACTGGAGAGAAGGGAAGGAGAGCCAGGGCTACTGCACACCCAGTTGGGCAGCAAGAGGCAGCCTTCCCTTACTTTCCCAGCCCAGCTAGGGCTACAGTACCTATAGCATATGAGGGGATGACTGGTTTAAAAACGATTTGCAGCTGCCCAGCACCTGAGGCCAGGCAGCTGCAACCGAAGCCATGGCTGGCTAAAACACAAGGGAAAGCCTCACCAGCAGCATAGATCCAGCAGCCCATTGTGGGGAAACCAGCCTCAGCTGGGGACCATCTGCCTGGGACCACACTTACCTGTTGGCAACCTGCACCACAACATATGCATGCTTCAAGTCATCATCCACTACCACCTTCCCTGGGCTCCTGCTCAGCCCCAGCATCTCAGCAAAGTTCTGCAGGTAGAGGAGAGCAGGGTGAAGCCAGCTCTACCAGCATAGATCTGGCCCCAGTTACAGCAGTAGGGCAGGGGCTCACCCTGCACTTGAAGTCCGACAGCTTCCTCTCCTCCAGCTCTGCGGGGGCCTTGGACCTCTGCAGCTCCTCCCAGGTCCGAGCCAGCTCCTCATTAACAGCATTGAACTGCCCCAGGAAGAGAAGATATGCTTTCTCAAAGGGATCCTGGCCCACGTCACTGTTCAGCAGTGCCTCACCACTGGGCTGTGGCTGCAGCCCCTCTGGCACTGGCTGCCAGCCCTCCTCCAGCCCCTGGGTGCAGAAGCAGGGTTTGGCACAGCAGCCAGCGCTGGGCACCAGCACCAGAATACCCGCAGACACCCCTCCCTGATGGGACCAACTCCCAGCCAGGAGCACCAAGACACAGCTGTCCCCATAGCCAGGGGAAGGGACAGTCCACTTGTCACCCCCACTGCACTGTCCCCACCAGTGTCACCACTAGCCTCAGCCTGCTGGTCGGAGCCATCTCGTGAGGGAGCTGTAGACATGGAGGACAAGTAACTGCTCTTGGAGCCCAAGAAGCTCTCTGACGAAGGGGACCGTCTCAAGGTGCTTTGCTGAATGGGGAGAGAAGAACAAGGTTTTCCCCTACACCCCAAGCACCTGCTGGTTCATCAGCTAGGGCAGAGAAGCAATAGCCTCAGAAGGATACCTTGGCTTGGAGATCCCCCAGCACATGAGCTGGGGAGCCCACTTCTCCCAGAGAGGGTGCCCTGGACCAGCCAGCACTGCCTACTCCCCATAAGGAGCCAAGGGAGGGGTTGCCCTGAGTGTCCCTGTGTCCCTGCCAGCCCCTCACCCTGTGGAAGGCCACTTCATCCCGCAGGTTCGCGTAGCCCTGCTCCACGCGGGCATACTCTTGCACCAGGCTCTGGTAGCACGCCTGCTCTTCCTCCAGCTCCTGCAGCAGCCCCTGGCTCTCCCGTGCCGCACGCTGGTGCTGCTCTGTGGGGATGGACACAGCAGGGAGAGGGGACAGGTAAAGCCAGGCCCCTCTGTGAGGGGACATGCAGGAACACACCAAGCCTGGAGGACCAATCCATATCCAGGGGAATGGGATGAGGGGACCAGAGGACCCTTTTTACCTTCCAGATCCTGTGACTGCTCCAACACATGCTGGATCAGGGCATCCCTCTCTTCCCCCAGCTGCAGCTTCACGGCTTCCACCTCTGCCAAGTGTTGTGGGAAAGCAGAGGGGCAGGTACAGCCAGAACCTTGCCCAGGGCTGGTCCTGGCTGCCAGAGGTCTCATCCAGGGACCACCCCACAGCAGGAAGCAGAGCATGCTGCCAGGTCCCCAGAGAGATCCCTGGAGCCCCAGCAGAGTAAGAGCATCCCCTGGACAGATAGACCTGCCTGAGCTCCTCAACCTCCTGGCCCAGGCAGCTCTTCACACTGTGCCTCCAACTCAGCCAGCCGTTCCTGCAGCTGCTGGACCTGGGCATCACAGGCTGCATCCTCCTGCAGCTGCTGCATCTCAGCCCACAGGCGCTGCACCTCCTCAGCATGGGCAGTGTTCATCCCTGAGAGCTGTTCCACCAGCCACTGCTTCTCCTGGGTCTTGGGTCAATGGGCAGAGCATGTCAGGCAGGTGGCCAGAAATAAGGGCATATCCCCACGTGTCTTCCATCAGTGAGACCCCACGCATACTCAGGCTGCACTTCTGCAACAACCCTGGATACCCCATCTGCTTGGAGCCCTGAGCCTCTAGTATCACCTCAAACAGAGCTCAGGCCTGGGAGAGCAGCTCTCCATGACATGCCATCCCACATGGAGCCATGCGTGAGCTTTGCCATGGCTTTACAGCCCATTACCTACCTCCTGGCCAGCCCCAGCAGCAGGATTTTCCAGCCCTGCTTCCCTCAACCACCAATACCAGGATCACATCCCAGGAGCCCTCCTTCTCCCTCCACAGACACCCCCAGAAACAGAGTGGTGACAGCTGAAGCAGAGACACTCACCTAGATGGTAACAGCAGATGCTGCTGGCAGGAACATAATGGAAGAACATACTATACCGGAACTGTTCCCAGCAAACAACAGTGTGCTGCAAGGCTGCATCCAACCAAGCACCCAGGAGGGTGTCCAGCCCATCCCCAGGGCCACCAGCCCCACATCCATAGGGAGCATTGAAAACCCAGGAATGAAACCCAGATGCCCAACTCCTGCCTGGGGATACATGTCAGGCAGAGTCAGCTCCTGCCCCAGGGCCAGGAGAGGACTGAAGACAAGGGCAGACATAGTTTCAGCTGCACAGGGAGGTGGTCAGCAAAAAGCAGTTGCCCCCACACCCTGGGACCCACAAAGGGCTGAAGCCAGCACCCACCTGCTCATCCAGCCTGCACTGCAGCTGTATCACCTTGATCTCCATGCCCTTGTACAGCTGCTTGTAGTGCTCGACCAAGCGTGCCTCAACACGCGGTTGCCACAGCTCCCGGCATGCCCGCACCCAGCAGTAGCAGCACTGCAGGTAGATGACAGTCCCACACAGGCAGGCATAGTGGGTCCGGGCCAGCCAGCCCCTTACAGCAGCCTGTATCAATACAGCTTTCCGGTGCCACACCATCTGTGGAGGGAAAGATGGGGCAGTGGCACCACCAGCAGCACAGGCGCCCCAGGTGGGATGAGGACAACCACTGCCCTGCCAGGCTCCTACCTATTGGTAAAGATGCCAGGCAAACATGCCCCGGGCAAAGGCTTGGATGGTGATGACAGCCTGGCACACACATAGGTAGGAACGCCGGACCAGAACCATCCTCAGGGTCTTCTGCAGCATCACAGGAGCCCTGGTCCTTCGCAGCATCCTGGTAAACCTGCAGGGAGGGCACAGAGCTGGGCAGGGGGTGGCAAAGCCTGCAGCTCAGCCCATACCACAGGGACACCCAGGTCAAAGGCCAGCCCAGAGCCAGTACAACTGCCAGGTCACCCCAAGGCTGAGCTCTGTCTCAGCTCATTGCAGTTCCCTTCCAGCCCCAGCCCCTACTCACCTCCAGGCCAACATGCCCCGGGCATGGCGCTGCAGGCAGACTGCTGCAGCATAGGCCCATCCAAAGTGCCTCCATGCCAGCCAGCCCTGCAGGTGCCTCTGCAGCAGGGTGCAGGCCAACGTCAGCCGGCGGTACCGCAGCTCCTCCAGGTAAGCCACTTGGCCAGCCCAGAAAAACACCTTGCTCTTCCCACACTGGTACTTGCTGGGGTCCTGCATGCAAGGGTGGAGTCAGTCCCAGGGACAAAGCATACCCCAGCCAGGCTCCCCAAGCTCCTCATGCCACTGATCTCTCCATCCAACCTCCCTGGCTCCCAGCTTACCCATTTCTGTACCCCACTGGGCACCCACACATGGGGAGAAGCATCTGCAAGGGATACACTGGTACCATGGCTGCACACCCCAAGCAGGACCCTTACTCAAAGAAGTCTCTTAAGGGCAAGGCTGCAGATCTGCTTCTCATCAGTGCCCATCAGCTCCTCTCTGCTCACCAGAGACCTGTACCTCTCTAAGAACTCCTGGTACATCCACCTGTGGGGGGACAGAGAGTGGTTAGGGGTGCTGTGGCTGGAGAGGGGGGAGCACCCAGGGTGCTGCTGAAGCAGGGGGTTACCTGGAGGGGTAGCCTGAGGCACTGATCTAGATGGTCTCCAGGACCCCACAGGCTCGTAGCTGCTCCACTGCTCACCTGGAGTCAAACCTGAGGCAAAGAGGGGCTGGTCTAGAATGGGTCCCAGCTAGCTTGGCACACTGCAAGCTATACAGGGCCAGAGCAAGAGGGACACAGATGGGAGGGATGGCAGTGCCCCACAGTGTCCCCATCCCCATCCCTTCCAGCCTCCCTGGCCAGGCACTCACACAAAGGGCTGCTTGCCATCATTGGGTTTGATGCAGCGGATGTAGTGTGGTGTGGTGCCGCCCAGCATCTCCATCAGCTGGTTCAGGGAGGCTTTGAACTGCAGAGGATAAGGCAAACATGGTTAGGGCCAGCAGGAACATCCTAGGGCTTGTGGGGTTCCCCAGGCCAGGACACACAGAGGTCCCCTTTGGGGTACCCCAGCACCAGTTTTCCAGGGCCAGCACACATTTTTCCCCCCTACCCCATACCTGGCTGGAGATGGACTTCTTGCTCTTTTGGCTACTGGGCAGCAATCTGCAGCTAGGGCGACCAGCCATCCTGGACCCACTAGACCTGTGGGACTGCAGGGACATGGGGCCATCCCCTTCCTCCAGGAAGAGCTCAGCGAACAGGGCAGACTGCACAGAGCAGAGCTGTGAGAGCCAGGCAGAGCTTGGGGCAAGCATCACCCCACACCCAGAGAGCCATCACCACCAGGAGACAGAGCCCCAAGAGACCACAGGCTCCACAGAGGCCAGCCCAGTGCACAGTCCTCTGCCCTGCTACAGCCCAGATGTACCAGATCCAGCTGTGCCCCTGCCTGCTCCTTCCCCCAGGAAAAACTAAGTGCAAGCCACAGGCACCTTCCCAGGTGTGTTTGAGAGCCCTGTAAGATGTCTCTTACCTTCTGCCAGGGCCACACAGGGTGGAAAGGAAAAGGGACAGTGTTACAGACCTGGAAGCAGCAGGATCCTCCAGCCCCTTCAGCAGGGACATGGCCAAGGTGTCCCCCAGTATGGGGAAGCCCAAGGCAGGGGAACAGGGTGGGCAGCACCCACATCTCAGGGCACCCTGGCCATGACCAGCACAGCATGGGGCTGTGCCAGCATGCAGACAGGGATTTACTCTGCACAATTTATGCCTCCTACACCATCAGTCCTTCCCAGCCCCAGGCTCCCAAGGCCACAAGCCAGCCAGGCTCTGCCCTGTACAGCCCCTGCTCAGGGTGGCTCTCACCTTGTTGGCTCACAGCAGCCCCACCAGCTCCTCAGGGATAGTATCCCTGTTCTTCTCCACAAACCCATCACACTGGTATTCCACCTGGCAGGAGACAGGGCAAACACAAGCATTAGCCTGCAGCTTCCCAGACCAGTTTGGTGCAGGGCTCTGCTTGGACACAGCCCAAGGCTTTTGGAAGAAGTCCTTGCAGGAGTCAGAGCTGGTGGTGGCCACACTGCCTAGCTCCTTCTCTGCTGCAATGTTCCTTATGAGAACCATTACAGCCAGAGTTTCCATATTTTTACCCTCAGTTAAAGAGTTGCAGCCCAGCACTTAGCAGCAGCAGAGCCAGCAGGATCCACTTCCCAGCCTTGGAGGGTGCAGACAGCTGCCACAGCACTTGGGACCACTAGCCACCACCAGCTCTAGACAGGGTAGGCTGGGTGCCCACTGGTGCAGAGCCACTGCCGAGTCTTCCCTGCTCAGGGCTGTACTGCCACAGCTTTCCCTACCTTGCCAGCAAAGCGGCAGTTGATGAAAACATTCATGGGCCTCTTGGGCTTCTGGAAGTGGGAGCTGCTGAGATGGGTCTGATAAAGCTTCTGGGCCCAGCTCCCATCACTGCCTTGGGGCATCTGAAAGGCAAAGGGGTCAAAAGGGGCAGCAGGGGTGCTCTGGGTAGTCACAGCAGCCTGCTCCTGGCACCCCTTGCCCACCTTGCACTCCTCATTCAGCAGGTCCAGGATGCCAAGCCGGCCCTTGATGAGCTCAATGCATGGCTGGTTGTCACAGAAGTCAACAAAGACCCAAGGGATCTCCTCAGTCACATACTCCTCCTGCTCCAGCTTGAAGACATGCTAGAGGGCAGGGAGAACAGAGCAGGACTGAACCAGGAGGGGACAAAGGTGGCCAGCCACCAGGCAGGCTGCAGGCAGTGGCTTGGTTTCCATAAGACAGCTCAGCAGCTCTTCTCCTGGAGCAGGAGCACTTTGGGAGAAAGGAAGGGACCATGCCCAGCTCCAGCAGCCTCCCAGAGCTCCATGTTTGCAGGGACTGAAGCACCAGCCAAATTCAAGGCAGAGAGCACCAAAACCAACAGTGCAGCAGGGATGTGCAGGGCCCAGCCTCACTGGCTCCCAGC
Source organism: Pandion haliaetus (assembly GCA_013401275.1). Taxonomy (NCBI): domain Eukaryota; kingdom Metazoa; phylum Chordata; class Aves; order Accipitriformes; family Pandionidae; genus Pandion; species Pandion haliaetus. Next base: position 18,706 of record VYZV01019353.1, read on the forward strand.
GAGGAGACACATCTGGGTGATACCCACCAGGTTGAAGAGCTGCTGCAGCTTCTCATTGGCATAGTTGATGCAGATCTGCTCAAAGCTGTTGAGCTCAAACATCTCAAACCTGTGGGAAGTAGAGACCTGCTTTGAGCTGCCAGGCAGAGCCACCCCAGCCAGCCATGAGTTCCAGGCACAGGCACCCAGCTGGCCCCACTGCAGGCACAGGTACTGCCCCATGTCCCAGCTGGAGCAGCTGGTGGCTGCAGACCCACAGCCACAGCTAATACAAGAGCAGGACCATGGTCTTCCAGGCAGCCCAGGAGAGGGGAGCTGCTCTTACCCATAGATGTCCAGGATGCCAATGGAGTTACGGTGGCCCTCCAGTGACCGCAGAGCACGGTTGACCCTGCTCACCATCCACCTGAAGACCTGCCCATACATATGCTTGGCCAGGGCATCCCAGGAGTCCAGCACCTGCTGCCTGGAGAGGGGCTTCAGGTAGGTCTCACCAGCAGTGACAGCCAGTCATGAGTGGCAGAGCCAGCTCATGACCTGCGACACCTCCACACCCAGCAGTGTGCAGAACAGCCCTAGGGCCTTATCAGCAGGCTGCAAAGGGACAGACCCTGTCACACAGTATTGCTGAAGTGCGGCTCCTGCAGCCAGCACAGCTCAAGGGCCAGTTTGGGATGCAGGGTACGTGCAGCAAGCTCTTGCCTACCTCCACAAAGCAGCCATCCCCATGGCAGTCCCTCCTGACCACAATGTTGCCTAGGTGCAGGATGGCAGCCAGGATGCTGAATAGCTCCAGCTGGTTGGCCTCAGGAACACCTGCAGACACAGCACAGGCATGAGGGACTCCCCAGGCTCCCCCCAACCCCATGCTGGTCTGACTCCCCTGCATCACACAAACCAGAGGGATGGGAATGACCAGTAGACAGCCGGGCTCCCCAGCGCTGGGATGTCTGGCACCAGCACTCCTACACCAGCACTGGTGTGAGGGCAGTGGGACAACCAGCCCTGGGGACCAGCCTTGCCTGCCCCCTCCCCACTCATGCCCAGCCAGTACCCAGGAGCAAGAAGGTATGCCACGTGCTGTCCAAGTCAGCCACATCATTGGTGCTCTGGGCAGCAGTGCACTGGCCCTGGCAGGTGTAGTGGAAGGATTCTGCCCCACCTGTGGACAAGACATGTCAGGCTGTGAACCAGCACAACCTGCCCCACAAGGCTCCCAACCACCCTTATCCCACCCCAGGGGGCCCATCAGCAGCAGAGCCTCCTCCAGCACCCAGCCAGGGAGGGGGCGAATGCCTGGCACTGCCCAGCATGGGACAAGCTGGCAACAAGCTGTGCCATAGGGCTCATGAGGGCACTCACGGAGACCCAGGCCCTGGAGCTCAGGCAGGGTGGCAGAGGCACAGAGCTGGTAGAAGATGTGGTAGTTCCTCTCTGCTTTTGCCTGTAGATGAGCAAGAAAAATCACAGAGAAGCCAGGTCACCTTGGGCCCCCCTGCTCCCCTGCAGCAGTACTGCAGCCCCAGATTTGGGGACAAGGGACACCTTCCCCTCTCCCAGCTTGACTCAGCAGCACTGGCATTGCTTGCCTGGGGGATACCCAGGAGGAGCACCCTCCTGCTCTGAGGACTGGGGCTCCCACTCAACCCTGTCCCCATGCCACCCCAGAGACCCACCTGGAAGGTGACACAGGACTTCTCCAGCAGGTAGGTTTTGATGGTGGCCCCTGTGACATGTGCTTGGCTGAAGCCAATCTTAGTGTACTTCCCAAAGCGACTACTGTTGTCATTCTTGGTTGTTCTTGCATTCCCAAAGGCCTGGTAGTGAAGGAGGGCAGGAGATTTTAGGTGGCCCCAGATCTCTAGGTGCTCTGGAGAAGTTCAGTCCCAGCCACCAATTTTACAGGGGTGGACAGACATGGTATCACATCAGGGACACCATGCAGAGCCTGGGGACCCAGGGTGACCCACCTCCATGAAAAGGCTGGAGGCCAACACCTTCTCCTCCATGCTGGAGTCACACAGGCAGACCCCGACAGTGGTGAAGTACCTCACAGCATACTTGGCCGATACCGTCTTCCCTGCCCCTGACTCACCACTGATGATGAGGGACTGGTTCTTCCCAAACCTGCCAGAGAGGGACATGAGCTGGGAACAGCCTGTGACCCAACAGGACCACTGACCATAGACAGACCACAGTCCGGGGGGGNTGCAACCCCAGGGATGCTCCCGTGTGACAGTCTTACCTCACCATCTGCTTGTATGCCTCCTCTGCCAAAGCAAAGATGTGGGGATCCATGTCACCAATTTCACAGCCACTGTAGGCATAAATCACCTCCTCCTCATAGATGGACAATGGCTTGTAGGGGTTGATAGCAACGAGGATGACACCTGGAGGAAGAGGGCTCTGCAAAGGGCAGGAGCAGGATGGGTACCTGTCCCAGAGAGCCACAGGGAAGGGCCACAGGATGGGGAGCAGCGGGGGGCTGCATGGGGCTCACCACAGTAGGTGTAGATGGCATTAACCTCCAGGAAGCGCTGGCAGAGTGAGTGCAGCACAGCTGGCTCATGCAGGTAGCTCAGGGCCACCAGGTCATCAGCACCTGAGAGGCAGTCAGGGTTGCAGAGAGATGGCAGCTGGAACTCGATGGGGTAGGCTAGTGCCTGCAGGGATGGAGATAGAGCAGGACAAGTGCTGAGTGGGGTCAGCCAGCCCTGCAAAGCCAGGATGGATCTGTGGTAAGCAGCACAGCAGGAGGGATGCTGTCTGCAGGCCGTGCTTGGGCTGTTAGTCACCAGGAATCACAGCCCAGCCAGCACGGTGAGCTGAGCTGGAGGCCTTTTGGGAAATCACACAGGAGCAGGCAGTAAGGACCAGCTCACCAGGCTTTTGGGGGACACAGGGCATGGTGCACCAGACACAGCCAAAGGTATCTAGGCTCCTACTCAGACACCAGATGGGACATATCCAGGCGATGTTTGAGCCTCTCTGCACCCTGCTGAGGAGCCCAGGCTGGTTTGGGGGTGCAGAGGTGAACTAACTCCCATCTGGGGATGCCCAAGCACGTCGCAAGCACAGCAGGGACCCGCTGGGATGCACAGCTCCAGCCTTACCGAGCCATTTTCCAGGCAGAGATGGAGAATGGCATCTCCTTCCTTGTAGCCTCTGGTTATTTCTGCTACCCTCCAGACTTCGACACAGTCAGGGATCCACACCCGGGCACCCTGCAGGGACACAGGAGGGAGGGGATTCCTGCAGAAAGCCACAGTCAAGAGACAGGGAGAGCATCTGGCCACCAGCCTCCCCATGGTTCTCACTTAGGACAGTCAGCCCAATGCTCAGCATTGCCATAGTGGGGTGAGCCATAGGACCGAGCATCCTGCTAGGTGCCCACGGCCCCTTGGCTCCTGCAGGCAGGGGTCCTACCCAGCCACTCTCCAAATGTGCAGGAAGGTGCCTTTACTGGAGCCTCACTTTTCTCCAGCTCTGCTGCCTACCCCAGGAAGGTCAGCACCTCTCCTGCCCTTGGTATGGAGAGCTGTCTCTGCCCCACCCCAAGGATGTGTGAGAGACTGAATTGGCCCCTAGAGCCATTTGTCTCAAAGATCATTAAAAAAGATCCTCTGGCTGATAAGGCCACTGACCGTCTGTGAGAGACTAAAAGCCTGTCAGAAAAGCAGCATTGTCTCATCATCGTTATCAGGACGGGATGTGGGGTACAAGGCTCCTGGATGATACCTCTCTAGAGCCATTGGCGATAACCGCACAGTTTCTGTCAAAAGGATGGATTGCAACTGTTGCCATAACATCGATGCAGAAACCATGAACTTTAGGCGAACTTTGCTTCATTATAATACCAAAACACACCTCCTGGCCAAAGGCTACCCACCTCCAAGGCTGACCACACCTCGGACACTGACCCTGCGCCTGCGTGATAGCCTCGCTCGAGAAGGGCGGCGGCGATATGCTAAGAAGGGCGGCGGCGATATGCTAAGAAGGGCTGCGACTCCTGAGGCAGAGGTGGAGCAAGGTG
>VYZV01019355.1:19191-33161 GCA_013401275.1 Pandion haliaetus
AAAAGATCCGAAGAGTTCCCAAACACGTGGCTTACATACCTACCTTTTTCTAAAGAGAATTCTGGGATATTTGCTCCGTTCATCTACATAGTCATTGGAATAAAGTTAAGATGCATCTGTAGACGTACAAAGTAATCTGCAGTAACATATTAAACACTGTTGAAATCAGAGATGTTTAATAAAAGTAAATTAAAGGGCATAACATTGGAAACAGAAGGCTGTTGGAAGCTTTAGAAAGGTAAGTATTGTCAAAGGAATACGTTCACAATGCCTGGGTTACTGGTGGGTTTAGGAAAACATTTTCTAGTGCAAAAGGAGCACAGAGTTCCATCTCCTGACTAGCATGCCTAAAACTTCTAGCCCACAAGCAATAAGAGGAAAAATCTGAAGGGTAGCACAGATACTCACTGTTTGTACAGTACAGTAGCACAGATACTCGCTCTTTGTTTTCTTGCATCACTGGTGAGAGACTTTCATAATTGGAATGATGTATTTAAATTGCTTTTATTGCAAGCATTTGCTGCCCCCAAGAGTCAACAGCTCAGTTCCCATGCTGCTGTGTACTTTCTTAAAAGATGTTTCATACATACAGTATCACATGTTTCTGTGGTTGTTATAGTAAGGAGAGTACTTGTCTTCTACAAAATTGCAGAGTAAAAAACAAGCATACAAAACACGAAGACTAAACAGCAGAGTTTTATGTTAATTTCTGGGAGGGTTTTGGCTAATTTGGTAACTGATATATCAGTGGACTGTACTTCCTTTCTGTTCAATATTAACATTAAACTGAAGTAAAATAATCAAAATAACACCTTTATCTAGACAATAGAAGTTCTGCCTATTTGATTTGTGCATTATTTGCAGAAATGCATACTTCAATGTGTGCATTTCTTAAAAATGATCAGAAAACAAGTATCATTATTTCTGCATTTTCCTGTGCTATATACTCACCCTGTTACTTTCTAACACATATCTTTATTAGTGTTTTTACTGAACAATGACAATATGGCTATTCGTGTCCAAAGCTAGAATAGAAAGCAGTCCCCGCACTATAAAACTAATATTTTTAAGTTTAAATACCCCACCCAGTCTCATGTAAAGAGGGGAGCAGAGTGCCCCTCACCAAAGGTTACTAACTTACAGTGGAACAGAACCAACTGGGATACTGTATTTTGCAAGAAATCAAAATATCAAAGGTGGCAAGGAAACAAAGGACAGGGATAGTGGCAAAACAGAAGTATAACCACTAAATAACAAAACAAGATCTATTTGGGGAAAATAAAAGCTAAGCCACTGTGGAAGTGATTCAGTATCTCACACACATATATTGTTATATACCTTCTATACAAACACACAGAAACACATGTAAACATAGTCCTATACACACAAAGTATAAATGCAAAGAGTGTGCAAAGAGATATGGCTAAAAACCCAATACTTTTTGAAGTGCTTATACCCAAGTAAGCTGACATTTAGCAAAAAAGAACTATATACACTCTGTACGGTTCTATTGCAACCATGCCTGTAATAATGGATTTGTCACATTAATCTAAGTAGCACATTAAATCCTTTTTTGTCTGTTGGAAACAGCTTTTTCCAACTGTTAATCTCCTAGAAATGTTTTCAATGGTCTAGAAATACATCACCTTACACTCCACACTATCACATTTCTATTACTCCAGTCTCAAGGCCATTCAAATCTTTCTGTATGACCATAATTAACATCAGGTGCCTCCCAATTTTATGGTGGTGCATACAGGCATTATAGAGCTTCTTACCTTGAGTTTATGGTCTGAAATTATTATGTAAAAGAGAAAAGAAATTATATAAGAAACTAGATGAGAACTAAGGCCACTGAGTCTTTGTGAGTTAACTATAGTGTCATACAGCATGTCTGTAACTAAGTCAAGACATGATCCCAGATCACCAGTGTCTCACGCCAATGCCTAAATTGCAAAACAGTGCTTTGTGGGTGGGAATAATGCTAGACCAACCAGTCCCTAACACCATCACTGACATGGCAAACTTGGTATTTTTTTCTTCCTCTTAATGATATCGATGGTAACAATTTCATTTGCAATAAACTTTTGTCACATATAAGCATTATCTGGCATTTTTTACATATCACAAATAATTTTTCTGCTTGTTCAAATAATAACAGGAATGTTGCTCACTAAGTAGTAGTTCCAGAAATTATTTAGCATGTACTATTAGAATCCTGTCTGACAACAAGAATTATTACTTTCCTTGTGTGTTTTTCTCTGGCATTTATTAATATAGTATCTAAGTTGTTCATTCTTGTAATTTAACTTTTATGACATTCATACAAAATGAAGAGGAGACGTACCACTTTACAGGTACAATAATGTCGGTGAGTAAATACTTACTAATTCTAGGCAATTACTCTGAGGCGTGCATTATTTCCTAGGGTGAAAGCAAATGAGAAACAACAAACAAACAACAAAAAGCCCCCAAGTTTCATTATGGGGTTTCCCTGTTTTTTTTCCTTTCCTCCTTTTTTCTTTGTTAGTTTGTCCTTGATTGTTCTTTTATGTTTTTTAAACCAAGAGAACAAAAATTTTAGGCTTATGGCACAGCAACTGTGCTAAAGGAGTAACTCGCATCATTAGCAGTCGCTGTCCTTAATAAGGCCCTGAGAGGTACCAAGACAAACTGCTACTTGGCCAGATGCGTAGATACTTGTTGAGAGAGGAACAGTGAAACACAGAAAATCTGGACATGAATGTTCTTTAAGGTACTCTTTTTCACATCATCTCCTGTTTTTTCCATACTGCATTGTACTAAAGGGTGCTAACTGGATGCTGTGAAGAATGTGTCATGTATTGACACTTGCAGGTTTTCCAAAAATTGTTAATCAATCTATATTGCATCCACCCTTTTGGAGGAAATGGTTCTAAAGATATACTGGTGTCTTCTTAATTTCAGTCCCATTCCCCTTGCCTACCCAGTCTACCACAAATCGAATGGTGTTATCTTTTGTCCTCCCCTTTTCATGTTCTCCATGTTTTGACTTATAGTCCCTAAGTATGCAGTGATAAAAACAAAAAGGAAGTAAATTCGCCTTCTTGGTTTACAGTTCACTTTACCATTACCAGCAAGATTCCCAAGGATGGGTCAAATCTCATTGCCTTTTCAAACCTTATCACTTGTCTTTTTGTTCCATTCAAACCCATCTTAATTCCATACTAAATCTTGTCAGATTTCTCTCCGTTGACCCTCAACCCATGCCCCCACCACTACCTGTAGCTTTGATCAGCCACTTTTAGACATCCATCAATTTCGTCTGTGAACTCAGTGCCACAAAATACACTGAATAAACTGCCACAAAAAAGGAGACTTTCTCAATGACTGCACTTTTTTCTCCTCCCCTCTATGCTATGGGCTACATCCTCCTTCCACTTACTTCATGTTGGAATTGGTACTTGTTGAACCCCTTAAGTCATCGCTTTAGTCTCCTAATGTTGCTTAAGACAAACTGAGTAGAAAAAGCTGGGTAGGTTTCTGCTGAATATAGTGCAGGAATATAATTAAGTGCTGATTATAATTAAGGTAGCTAAGGGTAGCATTATCACTGTCAAGGCAAGGAATATAATAATGTACCTAATGCAAGAAGGGGAATGGGGAGGAGCAGGAAGGGAATGGGGATGAAGGGAAATGGCACAGATTATCTCCGTCTTGGTTTGCCCACTCTCGTAAGGAACTGCAGCCTAAATCTTGTTTGTATCTGTATAGCTAAGCATTTTCCAGCTTCATTTCTTAACAGTTCCCTGCCTATAATGTTGTGTCATGTGTGTGTCCCATCCCCTGCCCCCAGTTTGGTACTCCATTCCCCTTGCCCGCCTGGCCCTCTCAAGTCAACACTCCGCTCACCATACTGCCAGTGGTTCAACCCCTGTCTCCACTGCACTCCAGTCAGGTGTCTCCTGCTGCTGCACAACTGGCTGCAGAAGGGACCCTGCTGCTCCTAGCATTTGCTTGCCTGGAACTGAGCGGGCCCACAAACAGCTGGGAGTAACTACTCTGAGAGAGGTTTTGTGCCTTGGCTACCACACAGCATGTGCAGCTGTGTTTTCAGACTGATATGTACAGGTTGGTATTGTGGTTTAACCCCAGCCAGCAACTAAGCACCACACAGCCGCTCACTCACTTCCCCCTCCCCTCCCCCCAAGTGGGATGGGGGAGAAAATCAGGAAAAGAAGTAAAACTCATGGGCTGAGGTAAGAACGGTTTAATAGAACAGAAAAGAAGAAACTAATAATGATAACGATAACACTAATGAAATGACAACAGTAATAATAAAAGGATTGGAATATACAAGTGATGCACAATGCAATTGCTCACCACCTGCCAACCGACGCCCTGTTAGTCCCTGAGCGGCGATTCCCCCCCCCCCAGTTCCTAAATGTCATATGGTATGGAATACTCGGTTGGCCACTTTGTGTCAGCTGCCCTGGCTGTGTTCCCCCCCAGCTTCTTGTGCCCCTCCAGCCTTCTTGCTGGCTGGGCATCAGGGGCCAAAAAGCCTTGCCTTTAGTCTAAACATTACTTAGCAACAACTGAAAACATCAGTGTGTTATCAACATTCTTCTCATACCTAGCTCAAAAACATAGCACCTTACCAGCTACTAGGAAGACAATTAACTCTCCCAGTTGAAACCAGGACAGCTGGCCAGCATCAAGAACTGAGAGAGGCCATCTCCATCTTTCTTCAGACTAAGGTGCTGAACTCTTAAGAAGTCTTGGAGCATATTCTAAGTGACATAATTCAAGGTGCAACTTGGCTATGTGTGGGTAGAGCTCCATGGGAATAGCTATAAGCACACTTTGCCAAACTGCAAATACCATCATAAAGAGATGGCAGGGCTTTTCAAAGAAAAGATTGATAGATATCTTTTAATTTGAAAAAGAAAAGGTTTCTTCCACCTGAATGGAAGCATTAAATACAGAAACATTCCTCCAAATATTCAATTTCTGACAGACATTCAGTCTGAAATGTGAGTAAAAGCTTGAAAAAGTTATAAGCAAACAAAAGTAGATTTTTAATAAAAAAGTCAGGCAGCTTTCATAAAAGAAAGTGCTACCAGCCCTACCTATAATTATTGTTGTATACGTTACAGCTACAGGGTTGTGTGTTCCTGCAAGTTTATACAAGTTACAGCCTATTTCTTGCAAGTTCAAGGAAGTGGGTCTCGCAGAATTATCTGATAGGAGAAAATAATTCCACAGGAATTAGTTCAGGCAGCACATTAACACAAATTAAAAAAAACCCTCAACAACCATGATGTTTTAAGAAACAGGCAAATTCACAGTAGAAGTCAAGATTATCAGCATTTGTAATGGGACAATATGATATAAGTCTGTGCAGACAAACAGGGAGTTTTCATAATTATGGAATTATGAAGGGCCTGAAATGCAAGGACAAGAAGTGTAGATGACGGGCAGAAGTTAGCTAATGATGTTATTCCAAAAGATAAGTAATGAGGTCAGACACTGAACTAGAAAGATTTCATTAATTGCTTTGAAAGCTGTAAACGGTTATAGTGTGTGTATGCAAAAGGCTTGTTTTACTACTAAAGAAATCTGGCTTAAAGCTATTTATATAGTATACTGAAGACAGCAAGAATTTTACATTTAGACCTCCTTAAAACCAGACCTCCCTCCGATTTTTAATACCTGATCTTCAATATGATCTGGAAAACCAGCCTAGCTATGTGAAAGGTCTTTTGGCCTCATTCCTTATAAAGTTTTTTCACCCTTATAGACTGAGTTTATGGAAATTACATATCAGTGACAATATTTTATGTATAGGTATAATCGAAGGGAGGATTCCACAGACAGATCTCTAAAGCTTTGGATGACACCATGGAAATAAAGTAAAGTAAGGCCAATATTAACTGATTTTGAAAATCCTTGCCAAATTGTTTTCACTCCTGGAATTTTTTTCCTTTACCAGTCTAGCAGAGCTTTACACCAGAATGGCATAAAGTGAATCTGTGGAACTGAGTGAACAACTGATCCTTTGGTTCTCTGGACAAACAGAAAAGGCACAATTTTGGATGCATCAAAGTGATTTGTTGGCTAAAATAAAATGCTACCCTTTGCTTTCAGGTATTTTACCTTTCAATTAAATGTAGAAAAGTGAGGCCTTTCAAAACAATAACAAAAATATGAAATACACTTATGAAAATCTGTATTTTATTTTCAAAATCCCTGAAATTACTTGCTGAGTTGGACAAATTTCACCCGAGATTATTTTTTCAGATGACACTTTATTTTCTGATTTTTTCCCCATCTCTATCCATTTGTTCACTTATGTTTTATGTCGTGGTTAAGTTCATCGATTGTGATTTTTTGAAAATTTACAGATTTAAATGAATTCTTTTTGGAAAAATGTTAAGCAATAATTTCTTTTGCAGCTTCAAAGTGAATTTTGTTCACCTGGAAGCAGTGATATATGTAGTAGATGCAGTCCAAAACAGCAAAAGAAGACCAGAAAATCCCCAAATATAGCAAATTACTGTTAAAATTTTTGTTGCATTGATTACCTTGGTTCTGCCTATCTCTAATGAAATGTATGATGCATGAAGAAAGACCAACAGCAGTAGGTATTGATTCTGAAGAGTAGCTAGCACGATATGGCTGAACTAGATTTTTTGTGACAAAACCAAAAACTGTATCCTTTTAATGCTGTTGGTCATGAACTTGATCAAAAAATAAAATGTAATCTAAGCTAGTCCAATCTTCTCCCTGTGAAAGTGACAGAAGTATTCCTGTGCACTACACTCCACTAATGGAGAAAATACTATTATCCATTGTGGCCAGAGTATGAACATTGTCCAGATTCTTTTGCATTCCTGTTGAAAAAAACCCAACATGATGGAATAAGACATTTCTAATGTTGCTGGCTTTTTAAATTATTTGAACAGAATTTATAAGAAGTCTCATTTTGCTGAATGTGGTACTATCAAACTATATTAAGCAATTCCTTGCTCACAAGTGCAAGATTGTCTTTCCAGCCAGTATACAGAAAAAAATCTCTTACACTCTGTGTTTGCTTGTATAACAGTATGTGTGTGTTTCCACCACCCCTCTGCTCTTTAGATATTTTTAATACCTACACATACCTTTGTCCTCACCTTCCCTTTCATAGATATTGTACAAGATACAGCAAGTACCCAGAATATCAGATAGTGATCTACAAACAACTCAGCCTTCAGATACTAAAAGGGCACTCAGTCATCATCCTTCATCTGCCCAATAAATAGCTCACATTGCAAAGCTCAGCATCGCTGAGAAACAGCAAGGGAAGCTGGAGTCTGTATTGTATGTTAGCAGCATTTATGCTTCAGAAATTTCTGGCAAACTTTTCTTTCCTAATTGGGGAAACCAGAGTGGCCTTGTTTACAGATGAATCCAAATCATTCCCCAGGTTTTGTATTTGGATGATGTCTCACTCTGGTTTAGCCATCAGTCAAAGAACAATAAATGTACTTGTTTCCACATTTTGACTGAGGGAGTGGCAGCTAATGTACCTATCAGCTTGAGTGAAGTCTGAAGCTTCCCTAGATCAAAGATACACTTACTAGCAACCATTCAACATCTAGCATAACATTTTTTCACTAATGAGCTACAAGCAAAATCCCATCTGCATAGTTGACTGTGTTGGAAAAGATAAAAGTCACCTAAAAGGAAATACCTGACAGAAATGCAGACTCAAGCTGATCTAAGTAATTAAATTGCTTGCCCAAGCTAAAAGAACTTACTGTGAAACAGGGAGAGACAGAGGGGCACGGGACATCTAGGGGCAAAACTAGTGACCACTGAAACAGAAGCACCAGTCTGTTCCAGTCTGCTTGAGACCAAACTGACGTTTGAGACTGAACTGACATTGTGAAGACTAAATAAATGGGCTCGGATACCACAGCATGTTCAGCCACAGACATGTTGTTGAATGTTAACAAGTGCCAGAACTTGCCTGTTGGGCAGCAGCCATGGCACAGCCCAGAGAGAAGCTGGGCTGGTCAGCATAATGGTTTCTCACACGGCCTCCCTGTCCTTCAGCAGGGCATGGTGTGATCCAGAAGAAAAGCCCAGGTGGGCCAGCACAGTGGTCCCAGCTGGCAGTGCACACAAAGGGGATGGGCCTGCAGTGTCCCTGTCCCCATGCTGCCATTAGCCCTCAGCCGCTCCGTGAGTCTTTCAGGGCTCTCTGCTGAGTCCCCCCGGCAACCCCAGATAGGGTGGAGAATGCCTGGGTTTGATTGGCTCAAATTCCCACATCTCCTGCCGATTGGCTGTTGCCATGTTCACAGCCTGCCCTTCTGGAAGGTTCTCCAAATGTCGGCAAGGTCTCAGCAGAGGGCAGCCTGGTCAGAGGGGGCAATCTGAGTGATGGTGAGGAGATGGGGTTTTGTACTTCTTTGCTCAGAGGTTTCGCTTAAGGAATGTGGACCCTCTGTGACAAGGAGGGTACATTCACGGGTTTGGGTTACATTAGCAAATTACTGCCCGTTGTCTGACCCATGGTGACTGACTGCTACGTTTCAAGCTGATTCATAGCTGGTTTAGTAATATGTGCCACAATTTAAAAAACAGAATAACTGCATTAATGTATGCAGTGTGTTATGGATGAGGTAGCCTGAGATTAACCTGAACACTCATCCACTGAAACATTTTTTTTCCATATTTGAGTCATATTCAATAATGCTGTTACACTTTTTAGATAACATTCAGTATTTAATATATATTATGAACAGCTTTATTTTCAGCTGTAGAAAATACAACATACAAAGAGAGTCTGAACTATATTCATGCTTTTCACTTGCTATATTACTGTATAACGTATGAAAATGTTTCAAAGCAAGCTACAAAATAGTGGGGCATAAATTGCAATTCCTGCCATAGGAAGGTGAACAGAAAGCTCTCCGACCAAGACTCAAAGCCAGACACTGTACTTCCTGTCTTTTAGATCTTCTAACATGTGAATCGACCGTTACAAAGAGGATTAACTACTAGAAGTGTACGACTGAAGCCCAACATTCAGCCCTGCTCTTTATTCACCGCCAGAGCAGACCAGGTGTCCAGAATCCTAATGCTCAGCTCTGCAGTTGGGGATTATATGATCTGCATACTAAGCACAAGTCACCATTGTTTTCTGGCTTTAATTTATTGGTGGCCTTAACAACTGGCTATTTTTACTGCTAATTGTACTTTAAATTGCTAGTACAAAATCAAACGGCAATTGGGACTCTAAACACGCACTTTCATGAAGTACAGTTATTTTTAAAAACTGTTTATTTTATCAGAGAATTAGATTTATGCTCAGAACCTTTAGGCTTTCTCACAGGAAATTACCTTGTGGTATTTTATTTATGTTAGTTCCTAATGTTAATAAGAAAGCTTTATATTATGCACTAGAAATGGGATGATGGTGTAAGAAAGCATTTTCAAAAGTTGAGATAATTTAATCACAGGCGTACCTGTGTCATTGCAAAATGAAGCCTTGGGCATTTGAGAATCTCCCCTCTTAGCACTTGTTGCAAAAACAGGCCCAAGTATTCCAACAAATTCCATTTTGGAGAGTCTTATTTACCAGAAGTCACCACATAGCTTCAGTTTGTAATTTAAAGTGTATTTTGTCCTGGAGGCTTTGGGACAGAGTTGAAGGCTGGCAGGGAAAATGGAGTCCACCATGCCTGACCACAGATCTGGATGTTATTCTAGTTCAGTCTAGTCCATATATTCTTAAGAATTAATATCCACTTGGAGGAAGTGAATTTGAACTACATGGCTTACCAAGTATTTTGGGATTTGTCTTGCTGAAAGACACTGTGAAATAATAGTAGCTAGCTTCTTTCCATGGAGCTCAGGGCCTTTTACAGATCTAGAAACAGATGTCTCTTTTTAGCCCATTTGTGTAGATGAAGAAACCCTCAGGTTTAAAGTTTGTAAGTAACTTACCCTGTGTCACACTAAGCACCCCTTGCAAAGCTGGAGGCAGACACACAATCTCTCATTTCTATCCTGTGCTTCAATAATAAGACCATCATTTTTCAGCAAAAACTGAGGGTCATCTTGACCTACACAAAATACAGGGATTGGCACGTAACTCAGAAACAAGATCCACTCTACAGAATGCAAGACTGCATGCCTACGCTTCCAGGGTCTGGCTTCCTTTTTCCACTTCAAAATACTGTCCAGACAGAGTTGACAGAGTTTTTGTGTTTCTCTGTTTACCAGATGTGCAGTTGCCCACGATGAAATTATAATTTCTAATATTATGGGACTACAAGGTCAGAAAAATGTAAAGAACTATGGCAGCCATATAGTCAACTCTTGGTTATGTGCGAGTAGTCATTTGGGTTGCTCTGTACTCAACCTTGCCAAGCAAACTTCAGTCCTTCTTCTATCACAGTGTCAAACAGTTGTGTTTCCATTCTGTGAAATGTGGTCCTCATGTTGCCAGCCACGGAATAGTCTGTGATGCTTCTAACAGCAATGAAGGTGTTTAACGTGCTTGGAATAAAAGAATGAACAAAATGAAAATATAAACATAAAATTTAACACTGAGAAAAAAAACCACTAAAACCAAATTGTATCTCAAACTCACATCATAAAAGTAAAATCCTGGTTGCAAGTGCCACTTGTAAAATTATAAATTCATTACAAAATACTTTAGAAGGATAGTTTAATTAAATTCTTAAGAACATTAAACCTGAATTGAAACCTGTAAACATGTGATGGGTTTTAATATGTGATAAGCAATAGATTTAAAATTTTCTGGGGCATATGTAAGCTCAAGTATATTCTTCTTTTTAACTCCCAGAACTTAAATCCTCCCCAAATGCACTGAAATCTCTGTAATTTACTTGAATGAACACACCCACTGCTGAAATGCAGACCTCCTCCCACAGCCCCCTGCCCCATGAAGAGGCATGCAGTAGTTGTTGTATGCCATGCAGCAACTCAGTGAGGAGTGGGAAAAAATTATAGGGTTACTTCAACAGAGAGTAACCAGGCTGGATTTTCTTCTCTTTTTTCCCTTTTAACCTTGGCAAAGACACAAAGGTAAATAACCCTACTTCTAAGAATACTGCTGTAAATATTTTCACTATTCAGTTGAGGTCAAGGGCTTGATTTCATACTTCATTCAAGTGGTACCAGGAGCTATTGTGCTATAACGTTGCTGAGACAGTATGTAAGATAATACCTAGCATAGAGAAATTACTATAAACTGAAATGCTAATGTGGTAGCAACAGTAGCAACACTTTTTCCAAGCTATGACATACAACTATTGAACATACCAGAGTAATTTGAGACCTGTTTAGACTACAGACTGACATAGGATTTGGTTAGTCTATGTAACACCTACAACATTTTCTCCAATGAGAAAGGGTTGAGCAGCTGCAAGGGGACACTTTAAACTGTGTTATTGGAAAATCAGCGTTACGCTTGGAAAAAGTTATTAATCATTTTGCTGCTACTCCTCTTTCAAAGCAAGAAGAATTAACAATCAAATTTTACAAATATTACAAACCCTGACAAATGTAAGCAGAGTACTGAAACTTTACTGAACTTCACGTTTTCAAGATTCTCGGTTATTTGTCTTTAGAAATTCAATACTGTCATGTGACAAAGGATTGGCAGAGCTCTCCTTATTGCACATTCTTGTGTTGGTATATAGAGCTGAATTAAGTTGTAAACACCAACCTGTGATTCTTTCACATATGTTTAAAGTGTATTGTGTGTAAATAGAAATGAGGAAAAAAGCTTGGAACAGGGATACAGTGATTCAACCTGCTAAGACTAAAAGATACATTTATTTTATGAGTGATTAATTTTAAAGATTTATCCATATATCACATGCATACATCATATATGAAGAATTGTACCGTATTCTACAGATTTGGGAAAACAGGTTAGATTGTGACTCTGGCAGATATTCATATAAATATTTATATCTTGAGAGCATTGCCACTTTTCCTGTTCTGTGTTCCTTACTTTCACTCTGCAAACCTTAGAGGAAACTCAGCTAGTGTTTGGGTTACTTGCTACTAATTCAGGTGTCTAAGTTATGTGTAAGAGATTTCTGTATTTACAGTCTAGACCAATATATGTTATAAGTCTATTGGAATAGAACTAAGTACCTTTCAAAGATTTGTGAGCTAGGGTGAGGAAGACTTTTCACTTTTATTTTGTTAAAAAATAAGGCAGAGAAAGACTGTATTTGCAAAACTTTCCCAAATAGTTGAAATGTGAGTTTTCTGAAAAATGAACAGAGCGGGCAAACAGGACATGACGCATCAGAAAGGCATGGTGTGGCAGTTCGCACGGGCATGGTGTGGCAGTTAGCACGTGCAGGGAGGGTGCAGCCCCTCTTTCCAGCTCGAGAAAGCTACTCAAGTGGAGGTCATCGTCCCCTCAGGAGACCCAGCTATGGTTGCCACTCAGGTGAAGGCCATTGCTAGGAAAAATGTGGTGATGCAGACGGAGCTCCCAAGCAAACATGCAGCTGTCCAGGTCTCTGGCTGCAGCGAGTGCCTGAGCCTGTCACTGGTACCAGAGGGCAGCAGGGACAACTCCTGCGTGGGATGTGACCAGGTGGATGACCTTCTCAGCCTGGTGGCAGAGCTGAAGGAAGAAGTGGAGAGGTTGAGGAGTATCAGGGAGTGTGAGAGGGAGATAGATTGGTGGACCCACACCCTACCAACCCTGAGGCAGAGGCAGCACATGGAGGCTCCACAGGAAGTGGAGGATCCCCTGCCCTCTTGCCACCAGGAGGCAGGAGGGGTCCTAAGGGATAAAGGGGAATGGACACAGCAGGTCTCTGCTCGGGGAGGCAGGTAAATCCCCTCCCGGTCTCCCTCACCTTCCCAGTTGCCCCTACATAACAGGTATGGGGCTCTGGAACTCGAGGGCCAGGCCAAAGAAGATCAGAATGTAGATGAAGGCCTATCCAGGGGGCTGCCTAGGCTGGGTCAATCAGCCCCACACCTTCTGACAGCCTCTGAAAGAAGAAAAAGGAGGGTAACTGTCAGAAGCAGTTCTCATCTGAGGGGGACAGAGGGCCCAATACGCAGACCTGACCCTCCCACAGGGAAGTCTGCTGCCTCCCTGGGGCCTGGGTAAAAGACATTACTAGGAAATTGCCTGGTCTGGTTCGGGCCTCTGACTATTACCCGCTATTGGTTGTGTAGGTTGGCAGCAAGGAAATTGCAGCAAGAAATACAAAAGCAATCAAAAGGGACTTCAGGGCACTAGGGCGATTAGTGGAAGGATTGGGAGCACAGGTGGAGTTTTTGTCAATCCCTGCAGTGGCAGGGAAATATACTGAAAGGAACAGGAAAACACACTTGATTAACACGTGGCTCAAAGGCTGGTGCCATCGGTGGAATTTTGGGGTTTTTGATCATGGGCAGGTTTACACGGCACCAGGCTTGCTGGCGACAGATGGAGTCCAGCTATCTCAAAGGGGGAAAAGGATCCTCACTCATGAGTTAGCAGGGCTCATAAAGAGGGCTTTAAACTAGGACTTTAAACTAGGGTTCAAGGGGGAAGGGGATAAAGCTAGGCTAGAGATGAGCTTAGGGGCGGCACGCCAATGTTGGGGGTGGTATTGACAGCCCAGCTTAAGTGCCTCTATGCCAATGCATGCAGCGTGGGCAATAAACAGGAGGAGCTGGGAGCCATAGTGCAGCAGGATAGCTATGACTTAGTTGCCATCACAGAAATGTGGTGGGACAACTGCCATGACTGGAGTCCTGCAATGGATGGCGATAAGCTCTTCAGAAGGGATAGGCAAGGAAGGAGAGGTGGTGGGGTGGCTCTCTACATTAGGGAGTGTTTTGATTGTACAGAGCTCCATGACTGTGATAGCCAGGTTGAATGTTTATGGGTAAGGATGAGGGGCAAGGCCATCAAGGTAGATATCATGCTGGGAGTCTGTTAT
>VYZV01019356.1:8052-63710 GCA_013401275.1 Pandion haliaetus
CGGCGGGAGCCCGGGGAGGGGGCCGGGCCGGGGCCTCCACAGCGCGGTGACAGCCCCGTCTCGGTGTCCCTCTTTCCTAGGCCGCGGGGAGGAGCCCGGTCCTGGCCGCTGTGCCTGCTGCCCGACCCGAGTGTCCGCCGCGAAGGCTCACGTCCCGGCCCTCGGTGCCAGCCCTGCGGTGGCGGGGCGGCTCGGCCCAGGGGCCGCGCTCAGCAGCGGCGCGGTCGGCCTGTTGCTGTGGGGGATGGCGGCCTCCGCCGTGACTTCTTCCTGCCCTCGCCACGGCCTGCAAGGAAGGAGACGGGGAGAGTAACGGCTGCGTGGCGGCACCGGTTGTGGAGCGTCCCTGTCAGGTCGCCCAGAGCCTGCGTGATTTTTCTTTTCCTCCACCTTTTAAAGAAATCTGTGACTTTGTGACAGTGGCATCACCCAGTAGAAAAACCTGCGGGAACTTCATGTGTGCAGACTCAAACTGGCCTCTTTTTCTCCCTCTTTCCCCTCCCCACCTGAAGTCGAGGCATTCTGGCATGACAGAGGAAAGAGCCCTGTGTGACGGTGACACTTAGCATCATGCTGGCTCCGGATGCGTCACGCCTGCCTGCTTCTTGCGCTGAGTGGTCAGGAGTTTGTCAAGAAGCACTTGCTTTTGCTTCTGTGCTGTACTGGGAGCCGTCCACTGACAGGAATAGGCAGCCCAGAGCTGACTTTTTGAATTTAGCTCTCGCATAAATACTGTCATTGAGTCTAGCATCCTGCGCTGCTTTTCAAAAGCAAATAACTAGATCCTTTTTTGAACTGTGGTCTCTAGAGATGGGTAGACGTACCTTTATATTCTTATGTCTAGAAGACACCCCTGATGGAGGACTTTCTGGGGACAGTTTTTGACATAAGCGTTTTACAAGTGGAACTGGAAAAGGCGTTATTATTAATGTTCTTGGAGTAGGAGCCTCTGAAGGGACAGGATGGCTGTGAGCATGGATGATGATGTTCCCCTCATCCTCACCCTGGATGACAGTGGAAGCAGCGCCTCAGCCCCTCTTGATGACCTGGATCAGGAGGAGCTGCCTAACGAAAGTAAGATCACTTTGTTGTTTCCTGCCCACTGTGATGGCCTCGCTTGTTTTTTTCTTTGCAGTGGCTGCTCTTTCTTGCGCTTGCCAGGACCTGAAACTCTCAGAGCTCTCATTCAGCGTCCCAGTGGCTGCCTGAGAAAATCAGATCAGGAGGTTGCTTATTGTGTTGCTTGTTTACTCACAGTACCCATGTTACACCGAGAGGGAGGAGGACACTGGATGGACAGGTCCTACCAATGCCATTTCTAACACACATTTTTTGTGGTTTCCGTGTAATAACCTGTGACCTCGTCATCCTTAAGCTCAACTCTCCTTTCCTGCACATTGGCCCTGAGCATCTCCTTTTCTTGGCACTGACTCACCGTGCCATACCACTGGCCTGAGCTGTCAGGTGCAGCAGCTGCAATTATGCCATGTCATGTTTTCCTAGTGCCATAAAGCATCTGTCCTTTGCAACTGTTGTTTTGCCTATTTCTAGTTTACATTCTGATTTTTGTGATAAGGAAAGTGATATGTGTTGATAAACCCCTTTAACATCTTTATTATATTCCTATCAAAGAACCAGGAGTACTTTTAGACAATATATTCGTACTCCTGTTAGCCCCAGATATTTAGTGGGATAGAGCCAGCCTATGAACATTGGGAGGGGGAAAACAAAAGCCACCATCTGTTAGAAGCATTGCTTTCTCCTCAGTGTATCTTTGGTAGAGCCCTGCACTAGGTGAGATGGGAACAGCAGATGCGTTGGAGCATGTTCAGTGAGCTTCTGGTTTATGTTATACCTCACTGAATGTATTTGAGCAGTTTTATTCAACACATCCCTTTGACTTCCAGTTGATATTGCAGGTGTATGCACAGGTCTTGTGATCCTATTCAAGCCCTTGCTGCCACAACCTTGACATTTGTAACAAATACACTGTTTCCTGGCCTGGTGTCCCTTTTTTTCTACATTATACCTCTATTCCATACTGCCTCTGTGATTTGATTTCTCTCTTGCAATCATATGGGTTCCTTTAATTTTCTCCTTTTGTGACTTCTTGAGCCAGTAGGATTTCTGATGATCAAGATTCCTCCTCCTTCCTCCTCCTCCTCCTCTCCCACCCCTGCAATACACATACCTGGCTAAATTGCCCAGTTGAATTTCTCTAAGCTCTGCTGCATCGTTGGTCCATTGCATCTGCTCTATTGCATCTGTGTGTCTTTTAAAGTTTAGCTCGCTATTTTTAAGTTCAGTAGAAGAGAGAATGCTTCCTCTGGCCACTGGCGTTTTTATAGGCTTTCTTGTGACTGATTTTAATCACTCTTCCCTCATCTATTTCTTCCACCCGCCTCCCATCCCTTTAAAGAAGAAGTTGTGTGAGGTTTATCACTTAGTTAAAGCCAACGTGACGGTGCTAAAGCACAAGCATGAGAATGAATGTATTAATAAATAAAAATATTCCACAATCTGCTTCCATTGAAATACAGGGAGATTGTTTAGGGGCCAATTTTGTGCTTCTTAAAAGATTGCTGTGTGGTTTTTGAGAATTAATTTCCTGGAATTCTTCAAATGAAGTGTCTCTTGGTATTAAAGAACTGTTATTTTGCTATATGTTTTAATCACTGTTAAAGTTGAATTTGCTGAAAAAAACATAAAGCTTATTCTATGTAAGTGATGCTGAATGATACGGAGCCTTCTGAAGTCAGTGGGTACTGCGAGAGTGGGATGAAAGATTAGAAAAGGAAGGCTGGCATAAACAACTTGAAAGGCACGTCTATCTCTGAGAAGTGGGAAGCTTAAATTAGTGAGTGAGCAGCCTAATGCCATCACTTGCAAAAGTAAGCTGGTTTAAAAAACAGAACATGTAGTCCAGCTTTCCTCTTTGCCTGCAAAGAAAATCTACTGTGAAATGCAGAAAAGTTGTGTCTCATGGAGGCTGTGAGGAATTCAAATGTTTCCCCTCTGCTCTGCCTCCACTTCTCTGGTGAGGACTGAAATGGCATTAACAGAACTGTATAATTCCATGCTTTTATTCAGAGGCTTGTCCTTTTCAGGGAAAAAAGAGTATGTGAGAAGTCCTTTTCAGGAGAGGGAGAGCCTGCTAGGGTGATGATGAGGGCATGGGGACAGGGAAGGTCAGGAGGCTGTTTCCTTCTGGTTTTGTCTTCCTTATGCCTAAAGTCTCAGAATATTCAGCCAGAATTTGGAGGAGTAGCTCACTTTTTACTGTGCCTGACCATCGACTCCTAGGGATTTGGTGGCAAGTTAAACACAAAGCTTTTATTTAAGTGTGTCCCCAGATGCCAGCTGGGACTGTTTGCAGTGAAGGACCCATCATTCTCTTCCCAGGTGACAATGAGGGAAAGGCAAAGTGGCTGTAACCACCCTTACGTTAAATCATGCATCCGAGGTTGATAATAATTAAGTTGCACTCTTTTTTTGTGTTGCTATGTCAATTAACCTCTCTAAATTTTAATCCATATTCCAGCTTGTCACAACCATCTCGCTAAGTGCTGTGTATCTGTGTGATTTCAGTATATCAGCTCTCATGTTTTTTAAGGAACTTCTTGTGCTTTTTTAAAAAAAAAAACCACCTTGATCTGTGACGTAGCTTTGTTACAATCAGGTCGTTGGATAAATTAATTTGTAGTTTGGACTCTTGGTGTTGATTGTCTGGCAATGTAGACAAGTTACTGGGTTGAAATAAGTAGTAACTGGGTTTTCTGAAAGCAAGCCTGTTGCAGATGTAAAAAGAAAGGACTAAAATGCAAGAGTGTATTCCCTTCCGAACCTTGCAGGAGAGTCTTATTCTGGGGAAGTGAATGTCTTGGGGTTAGAATAAAAGAAAGCTAAATGAGAAAACTGTGTGGAAAATTACATTCTTAAAGAAAATGTCCAACTGCAAAAATTAATCTCCCTAATCGTAGAGCTCTTAAGAACTTAATGGGAGAAAATACTTGCATGGGAAAGAATATTAAAACTCTGCTTTCCTTGGCTTGGGCTGGGATACACATCTTCCAGGGATCTCCTGTTTACAGCCACAGCGAAAGGTCAGAATCCTGCAAAGTTGATGGGAATTCAGACCACATCCAGAAAACTGTGGTCCCTGTGGTGCCAATGGTTTTCTGACTACAACATGTAGGACTGTGGTGCTGGGTAATTTTTCTTTCAAGCTCCAACAGCTGAAGGAGACAGACAGAAGCGCTTTCGTCACTTGAATCCACGCTAATTAATATGATGCTGCCCTTCCCTAGTACATCTTATCTGAGAATCTCTGAGTGCTGTACACACTCTAATTAAGCTTCCCAGCAGCTGTCTGAGGTGAATGACTAATACTACCTGAATTTCTGTAGAAGGCAAAAACGGGGATGCAATCCTTGCGTGACCTTTCCCAAAATCGTGGTGAGAAGCGGCTGGGGTTTAGTGATTTCCCATCCCTCACCCAAACTCCTGGGAAGCATTGGAACAGGGTTCTCAAAATATCTCAAAGTGCGAGGTATGTTTTCCATATACAAAAGCAGCGTGGATAGCCTTGAAACTCTAGGACAGTGTCTCTCCTTGAGCTGATGGGAACTGTAAGCAATAAATGAGTGCACATTGATTTATCCTGTATTAGATCAGACACAAGAATCTCCTTTGCCTCCTGCATGGAAATTGCTGTAGCCTCAAGTGGAGTTTCAGTGTGTTCAGAGCAGAAAGTACAGCTCAAAGCGTTGTACAGGGAACAATATGATATCGTATGTCTGTTTCTCCCACACAATGGATTATGGCAAGTGGAAGAAGTCATCTTTAAACTCTGGGTTTTTACAAGAAAGCAACTGCATCTGCTATTGAGGTAAAAATGAATTATTGCGTATGTGTGGAGAGGCGGGGGGAGCAACTGCAACAGCGAAGTGCGATGTTTTCTAGAAGGATTGTTGGAAAATGGGAAGCTATAACTTTGAATGTTGAGGTTTCAGCTGAGCCTTTGCAATCTCTGTTTCTGCTGCCTGAAGAGTAAATTGTCATGAAAACCAGAGTCAGCCTGGCCTTTTGGGTAGAAGGAGAATTGCCGATGCATGTACCCCCATGCCTGTGCACTGCTGTGAAGGAGCAGGTGGCCCGAAGTGCATAAAGAAAATGGCGTTTCACTGTGGTGAAGTTGGAGGGGCTGCCTGGGGTGTGCTTGGTGCGAATGTGACTGTGCATAAGGAAAGCAGTGACTGCCTCTGAGACTGTTGGTTGTGCCGTAAAACAGTGTGTGGTGTGTGCTGTGCTTCCTGGAGCTGCTGGAAGGAGGGCCCCTTCCCTTGCCTTGCTTCTGCACGTCGGCACAGTTCCTTGATGAAACGTATGAAGAGGCTTTCAGCAAAGCTGTCCTTTTTGTAATTGGCTGATGGAAACTCAAGTGATGTTTCTGAACACAGAGTCTAATCACAGCATTAATGGATGTTGTATGCAACAATCATGTCTTTTTTTTAAAAAAAATTCATTTGCTAATCCACAGGTAGACATACACTTTTGGGGGTGGCCCAGGATTCGTGGCAGTTTAGTGTTGCTCTTTTGAGATATATAAGCCACCTGGATTTTGATGTGTTCAGTGACCAATGCAACCTGAAGTGATATAATTCTCTTCTGTGTTGGATCTGGTTCCAGAACATGTTTTTATCAGCAGTGAGAGAAAGTAAGTCTGTCCGTGTAGTCCACAGCTTCAGCTCATCTGGTCAATGAGTCCCTGCTCTTCAAACATCTCTGTTGCCTTCTTCCTACTGCTGCTTCCTGTAGTGCCGTCTGTGGATGAAAGAGATTTCCAGGTGTAAAATAAGTGTACGTTTTCTGATGGGCTGAGGGAACAGAGAATAAATACCTGACCTTTGGGGAAATGCTGCAACCACACAAACTCAGTAGCTGTGCTTCTTGAGGTACCACTTTAATTGCAGTGAAAGCATTCTGGCTTTGCAACCTTTGAAGAAAAACAGGCATTTTAAATGTCAGCCATCTAGTAGATTTAATAAATCCTCCAGGATCTGTAGTTTTTGATCCTTGTGTGAAAGTAAGGATTTCAGAGATGGTTATTTGGACTTGGGCACTAGTTATGAAATGCTGTAGCTAATTGGTGTGAAGACATAGGGGCGAGGGAACAAGCAGACACTTGTGATGGACCTGGCAGATCCTGACATCTCTGACAGCCAGGCTCTTAAACAGCCTTTTGGATTATCTGGTGGCTTTCTTGGATGCTACGCAGGATATTTTCTTGCGTCATGTCTCCTAGTTCTGCCAATTTGCCTTTAATTAGTTCCAGTATCAGCGCTTCTGCTGCTGCGTTTAGAGGTGAAGCATGGCTAGAGCACAGGACTGGGACTGCATTTTCAGTGGCAATCTAGTTCTGCTGTTGAAGCCACTCCTCCTTGTACGTGGGGTAAGTCAGTTAACATCACTGTGGTTAACATGTCTCATCTATAACGCGCAGATTACACCTTATGTGGAAGTGGACAGGTAGGCTTCATTACTTTGTTATGAAGAGGTGCTGTTTTGCATTGCTGTGCATGATTTGTTTTTCTTAGTATATTCCTGGTTAAAATTTATACAGAGAGGATTTTTTTTCTGAAGCACAAGTGGTAGTTCAGTGCTGGATTGTTGTTTATGCCTCTGAAAGTCTCATTTCTCCAACCTTACAGCCTTGCATTTTGCAACTTCTGTCAGTGCTTCTCTAATCCTTCCCTGGCCTAGATGACTTCTAATGAATGTTTTAAGCAAGCAAGGTGAAGCAAAACTGCCTCGGAGATGAGTGAGGGGTAAAAATCTTGGAAAGGGAAATGAACACCCAAAACATAAGGAGATTATTGTTTTCTCCTTCACAGTACAATTAGTTTCCCTGGGTGATGAGCTCTGTAAACTCAGAGGAAGGAGGTAAATGCTGCTTTTTAGGAGATGTTGGGTATCTTTTGATACAGTGTTCAAAATGCGTTTCTGCTCTTAAGTTCCAAATGCATTATCCTCTGGAATCTCATTTATCCTGAGAATTCAGGTTTTAAGGCAGGACCAACTGCCTTGGCTGTGCTTAGACACTTGCCGTAATGAGAGGGTAGAGCTGGTACCTTTGATTCAAGAGGAACAGCACTGCGTTGTCCAGAACTCACAAAAGCGTTTGTATCAAGACATTCTCAACGTGACCCTGTAAATGTGGTACCTATAGAAGAAAAACCATGAGCAGAGTAAAGTACCAGGAGGTATTGCGGGCTGCAGTTATCTTGTGGGTTTTTTTTCGAGCCTGCCTTGTTTTCTTAGCCCCGCAGGAGATCAGTTTGCACAATGCACACATTGTGTGTTTCACAGTAGGATGCTTTGTCAAACAGAATCTCTGCACTGTTGACTCTTTCGCACAGTAAAAAAAAAATAATCTTAGTGATTTTGTCTTGAATACCCCATGCTGTTCAAATCTGAGCGAGTAAAAGCATATACAAGGTAAAAGAGACTTGGGTTAGTGTTCCATTATCCTGGAGTCAAATAGTTCTTTCTCCTTTGTCATCTCTGGGAGCACTAGGGATGGATATTATCTTTCATGCATGCTCACTGTAAATTAGGGAGGATGCTGCAGAGGGGTTCGAGGAGTCTGGAAGCTTCTTCTCACTCCTTTCCTGAAGATGGGAGTAATGACCTTGATGCTTTGAGGGAGTGAGCTTGTTCCCTTCATGTGTCTCTCCTCTAGGTCGCAGCTTGCATCTTTTTGGTGTGAGAGCAGAAGAATGGGCTAGGCTAAGTGTCTTCTCCCCAGGCTGATTGCTTTAGTTGGAAGATGCAGGGGTAAGGGCACATGCTATGGCATCGGAGGGCTCTGCTTTTCGAACAGGTGGTCCTGGAGCTGTAAAAGATGTTAAGGAGTTTGAAAGTGTTCAAGCTGCAATTTTAAATCGACAGCTTTCCAGCTCTAACTGGTCACTCCTCAGCCACCACAGCTGACTTGGGAACATTTGGCTCAGGAAGCGGAACAACAGTTGGAAACA
The DNA here is from genome assembly GCA_013401275.1 of Pandion haliaetus. NCBI lineage: Eukaryota > Metazoa > Chordata > Aves > Accipitriformes > Pandionidae > Pandion > Pandion haliaetus. The sequence goes on from VYZV01019356.1 coordinate 16,089, forward strand.
AATAGCGATTAGTTTTTTCATGGCTTCCCAGGGAACGCATCAGTTTGTTCGTTTTTCCCCTCATTTTTGTGATTCCTGTGGATTTTTAAGGCACTGTAGATGCAGGATGTTCAGTTTAGCCAAGCTTGCTTACTGGCAGATTAAAATGAGCAAAGGCTGAGCACGCTGAGTTCACTCATCATAACCAATATGATGCTTCTCAGAACTTCCTTTGCCCTTGGTATCTTCACCGAGGAATCCTGCTTGCTGCCGTCAGCCCCCCTGCGTTGAAATCCCATTTTACCCATTTGAATGCTGTAAGAAGTGCTGTATAAACTAAACAGGAGCATCTGTGAAGTGGTTAGAGTTGTTGTTGATTGCCTTTTCCTTATTGCCTTCAGGGGATTTAAGCTTGAATTTGCTGGAAGTAGAATTTATGAGCCAGAACGCTCCATTTCTGATCCTTAAGCTGGGAAAAGTGCGGTGAATTTGATAGGTCTTTCTCTTGCCTCCAATGCCTCTGGCTTTTGATCTGGCCCTTGCAGGGCTCTCCCCATGTCTTTAGCATAATTGCTTTTTGCATGTTGAGAAGATACCTGATTTTTACACGACTGGTTTCTTTATGGAGAGCTGTAGGAGCAGCTTTAGGATTTCATCCATCTGCTTTTAGTGAGTAGTTCAGCAGGAAGCTCATGCACCTGTACTGGAGAGAGGGAGGCAGAAGAGGTGTGTTCGTGTTGATCCACCGCAGCACTGTATGGTTGATGAAAGATCCTGAGGGTGACAAGAGGAGACTGCTGTGATTTGGATCATAGTGGAGGGGTTTGAAGTTTGTATTCAGTGCTGCTTTTATAATCATGATCTGGTGGTGTTTGTTCGGAACAAAAGGCTATACTTTTCCTTCTTACATGGGGGAATAAAATTTAGGATGTATCTCTCTGCACAGCTGTGTTAAACCCTCTGATTCTATGGGGCTGGACACCTTAGCTACTCTTACATTTCCTATGTGATTGCCTAGCACATGCGTATATGTATATGTTGTCTTCTGGGAATTTCTGATCATCTGTGTTTTATTCTAACTCTAACTATTTTTCTGAGAACACTTTCACTATCCTCAACAGATTTGGGAAAGTTTATTGTACAAAAGTAATGTAGCCTGCTAAAGGATTTCACTAGAATGCACAAATATGTTCCTGCTCTTCGTTAACTAAATGAAGAAATGCCTGTAGAATTAAGACTAAGTGATCAATCCTGCAAGCGGGAGCACTGAAAACTCTCCAGGGTCAAATTGTACTGGTGAGTTGGCTATGTCATTTACAGGATAATCAGATGTGGGAGGAGGAAGGAAGGGATGCCATCCTCCACAGCTAGTGCTTTCGTGGCCACTGTCTGTAGGCGTAGGGTTCCAAAGGAAGAGTGTAAGGGCTGAAGTTTTGACTAGCACAATATTTCCACGGTCTGTCCCCTTTATTCTGTGGCACGGTCAACCTGGCTGGAGGGGGTCCGTGCCTGGTGAGAGGCACAAGAGCTGTAGTGTAATCCATTTTGTAAATGCAGTATTCTTACAACACAAAATAGCAATGCCCAGCTGCTTATTTAGTTGGGTAGTGGTGAGTCACTACAGAAATAGAAAAATGCCATTGTTGTTGCCCATTTGCTTGTTTTTCATAGTGCAGAGGGGAACATTGTTTCTCCAGCGTGCTGAGCAAACCAGAAGTACTGGAAATGTGATCAAAGAGAAGAACATTTGCTGAGACTGGTTTGCTCTGTGGCTCTGCCTTGCTACCTGCAAGTAGTATTAAATGTTCTGCTTTTTCTGAACTGCTGGCAGGTGCAAAGAAGTGACCGCTTTGGTCCTGCCTGTATTAAGTAAATGCTCGCAAGCAACTTACCAAGGAGAATTTTGGCATCGGGGTCGGGGGCGAAGTGACCAAGGCAAAGTCCCTTCCTTTCAAATACAAGGCTGGTGGCAGACCTTATCTCTAGTGGTTGCAAAGGGGAAGAATACAAAAGATTGAAAACTGTTCACATACTTTGGGAGAACACAAATGCATACAAAATGAAAGTGCTAATGGAAGCTTTAAAGCTGTTGGAGAGGCAGCAAAAAGTCACAGTACAGTCATGCCTGTGCTGGCTAACATGAAAGCAGCTGCAGCGCTATATAGCAAATGAAGAAATAGAAACGGGGAGGGGAGGAAAATCATGAAGAGAAATGTGGTCAGCAGAGTTAAAGGTGCTCTAAAGGACTTGAGAAATAAAAAGACATGTTAAGTGATACCAGCCTGTTAGGAATTCAAGGTTGAACACTGGTCAATAACACTACAGGGAAGCTCAAGAAATACCATACGTATTCTGGATTTGTTGAAAAGCCAGATGACCTGGCCATTGTATGATCTATTCTTCCATTCCCGCAGTAAATAAAGTGGAGATTAAACAGCTGATTCTAAAGGTAGGCATTTAAAAATCAGCAGATGGCTTTTTGTTCTTCCTTAAGGCTGCAGCTGAGGCAGTCTGAATATTGCCATGATGGTGACTTTCTTCTAGCCCCAAAATGTATTTTGCACCAGGTGGGAGATTGCAGGCCAGCCAGCCAAACAAGGTTTCCAGGCAAAATAATGGGAAACCAGCAATAACTCTTCTAAAATCTAGATTTAAAGGATGGGTTTTCACATCAATCACATGTGGCTTTATGAAAAAGTGAGTGTCATATGAACCTGAAGTCATGCACTGACTTCATTTTTGAGGTTACAAGATAGACTAACAGTGATTTGAGAAGGTATTTATTTTGGCATCCATGCGGCATTTTGATTGAGGAAGCGAGTGGTACAAATCAACACTGTGTAGATAATGGGTCTGCAAACTGGCTGATGGATGGGTCTCAAAATCCAACTGGTTATAGGGGCTGGTTAGTGAATAGGTACATTATTAGCAGAGGCTGTCACAGGGGTTAGATTTTTGTCCTTGTGCCAACTGCAACATTTCTTTCTGATCTGGAAGGAAAAAAAAAAAAAGAAGGAATTTCTGATTAAGTCAGGAGATGCCGTAGGTTGAGGTCATAGTAAGAGTGAGGAGGGGAGCTTAGTGATTAGAACTACTTAGTAAGGTGGATGCAGGCAAGCCACGTGTGTATTGCTATGACCAGCTGTAGGGTTGTGCATCTGCAAAGGTGGAGAGGGCTGCCTTGGCAAGCAGAGAGGCTGAGCTGAGTTTGATTTCATGAGCAACTGAGCTGAAAGTGAGCATGTGGGACACTTGTCCAGTGAGACGGTGAGTGTATTCCTTAGTTCTTCCAATAAGAATAATGATTAGGGTAGGTAGGTAGGTGATGTTGCCATCCGTGCTGGCTCTGGAGTAATCGATGTGTTCATGCTTGGCGTGTTTCTGGCCTTGCTCCAGCTCATCCAAGATCCAAGAGGCTTGAAGGTAGCTGCAGTAACTGGGTAGCAGTGGAGTTATGTCTGTTGGTGGAAGCTGGGGAAATTTAGACTAGGAATAAGGCACATATTTGCGGTGTGGTTAATGTTTGGAATCACTTTGTAAGAGTTGGAGAGAGTTCTGCAGTGCTGGAAGACTTTTGAAGTCAAAATTGTCCATTTTCTGAAGATACAGCTCTGTATGAGGACTGTAGGACTTGAAGTAAGGACCAGTTGAGGGAAAGCCCTCTGGCAGCTGGTTTGCAGATGTCAGGCTAAGGTTTTAACTCCTTCCTTCCTCTCCAGCCATCACATGTAACCTCTCCAGTTCCTGCCAGCAGCGGTTTCTACCAAATGTGCAGAAGTCTTTTTTTTCTTAATGGAGAGCAGTTACGCAGCACTAGAGGCTGGGGTTTTCCTCATTCCTTTACATGCATCTTCCTCTGAAGTTGGCAGCTTCTCTTTCCTGGCTGAGACTCAATGATGTGGCAGAGGAAATGTGGCAGTGTTGTATTTCAAAAGAACCAGTGCAGCGGAGTGTTGTTCTAATGCGACAAAATGCTATTACCTACTTCTTACTACTGTACCACAATAAATAACTTTCATTGGTCTCAGCCTGTTGTAGTAAGACATTAGAGTTTTGCCATGGTATTGTCATTTAACTTTATTTATCTCATTTTCTTGTTACCCCTCTCTCTTTAGGGCAGAAAGGTCAGTATGGCACATACCTTATTACTGCCTACTCCATTCTAGTCCTGCTCTAGCGCTGGGTGGCCATGCAGGAGGTTTGTTGCCCAAACCAATACTGGTTTCTTACATAAGGGAAGCGCTTCCTCTCTGCTTCCCGCTGCTAACTTCGTGACTTCCCTGGAGAGCTGCTGGCGGCTGGAACTGGCAGTTGGACCTGGCAGCACACTGCTTTCGTTAAAAAGGCCAGATTGCAGCTTAATCAAACATCTTTCCAAACTGCATCAGGAAAATCCAAAGGCTCTGCTTTGGAGAATTGAAATGAGGAATGTGCTCTTAAAATGCTGACATCGTGTTGTTACTGATGCTAAAGCAGATCTTTAACATGTTAAAACCACGAGGCATTGGTTTCCCTTTTTGGAACAAAAAGAGGAAATTCCTTCATTTAACAGGATGTGTTAAAGAAATGCTATATCTGAGGGAATCCGATATTGTCTCTTTCCCTCCCTGTTACTTCCTCAAAAATTAGGAATTATAAATGTGAGTGCATGTGTATTTCATGTCTGGCCTCTCTCATGAGCCATAGCCTTAGGCAAATCTTGTCCCTTTTTGTTGTTTTTGTTGGGTTCAGCAAAAACTTTATTATTTCCAATTGTTTTTTCCATTCAAAATTAGTTGTTTCACAGAGCCCCTCAATGGCTCAGATATTTAATTCCAGTTACAGAATAATTTTATCTCTGTGTCTGTAAAGCCTTTGTTGCTGCAATATGATCAGACTGACAAGATTCTAGAGCATATTAGTTGCTAAAAGGATGGGTAATGTAAGGTTGTAGATGATCCTTCTGTTGTGGCTTTGACTTCTCCTTTTTGCGGTATGGAGGTTCATTTGTTAAGATCAGAAATAAAGGATATGAAACCGGCAGCAATTTGGCTTAACACACAAGCGAGATTGTTAATTATATTTGCCTAACACAACCTTTCATTTTATGTGAGTTTTACTGATTAAAAATGCTTTGGTTTTGACTTTGCAGCTATATTAAGAAGCAGGTACTCCTGTGTTATACAGTCTCAGATTGTGGGAGTGCTTGGTTCCAGCTCTCCTTACGGTATTTCAGTACTTTCTCATGCAGGAGGACATAGTCACGCAATCTGTCAGAAAGCAGCTTTGTGGAAGAGGGCTTAGGCATGCGGTGGTTTGCATGAGCAGCTGGAAGGTGGTACAGCTGGGGAGCAAGAGCTAGTGGGGTAGGTAACATTCTTACAGGATGCAGCTCTGTGAATCGAGGAGTGAGCCTCCTCTGTTTCACTGTTGACTGCTGCAACAGCTTTTGAGCTGTGTGGTCTGGCATACTAGTGAGCTATGGGAGGCTTTTAGGGGTCAGGGCAAAGTGGCCTCTCTGAGGGTGACAAAGCATCCATCAGTTAATCTTCAGCCACTGAAGCCTCTCACTAGCCTTATTGTGGATCCCAAACATCTCGGAAGGGAGGGATCTGTCCTTCTCCCTCTTGTTGTTACATATTCAGGAGTGAAAATTGTCCAGTAATCAAACATTTTCTGGTCAAAGCTTCCCATATAACATTGCAAGAGGAAAAAAAAAAAAAAAACCCAAAGTCCAGAGTGACTCAGTGTTGAGATCAAAGGAGAGCAGGTGCCCTGAAGAGACGAGGCAGTAAACCACACAGATGAGGATCTCCAACCGATCTTGGCTGGTGTAGATAGGTAAAATTATCCTCATCCTTATTTTCTCAGAAGCCTTTTACTGGTTTCTTTCTTCTTCCTTACAAATGTCTCTCTTTGTCGCCAGCAGGGTGGTGCAGGAAGTAAATGTCCGAGTGAATCGTCATAGCTCATCCCCCGGTTTGAACAGTTAGTGAGCTGCAGAGCTAGCGGTTAACTAAATACTGGCTCTGACCCACTCCGAGCAAGAGCTAGCTGGAGGCACGGCTTCTGCTGAGATAAAATAATTTCCTACCATGCTTTAGCTCTTCTGTCATTGTGTTTAGCTTGTGCATCAGGGTTTTTACATGTGTGCAGTGCAGATGTTAGCAAGGATACAGTGGTCCTCTAATTAAACAATGCAGGGCTTAAGTAGTTTTCAGTATAAGCAGATAGGCAGCACAATTGATGAGGCAATAATATATAAAAAGTAGCTTACCATGCTGAGGGACATCTGCTCATCTTTCATGTGGATTCAGCTCCCTGTAGTGTGGTGGATGATAGCATGAAGTGAGCTCATGTTGATGCTGTGGGAGCTCACTGGAGTCTCGAATAAAGGCGAGGATGGTAGACTTCAGTCACCTCGTACCACTAACAGGAAGTGGCAACATCCATATTTTTTTAAAAACTTTTCTGTGTTAAATGGGAAGCTGAAGTGACTTTCTTTCTTGAGCTTCACAGCAAGCAAGTGCTGTGAGAATATAGTAAGACAAAGAGCCCTGAGGCCTTTGCATTATGTTTCTGCTGTGCCGTCGTCTCTAAGGAAGAACATGACTCAGTTACGCTGACTTGAAATATTCAGAAGTATATTATTTCTCTTGCAGCAGAAGGGCTTGGCACTGCACTCTGTTGGAGGTGCCTTGTTTTTCCTAGGCAACAAAGTGATAGTAAATTGTTTAGACTTCCTCATGGCTGTTAAATTCCTTCCCATAACATCCCCTGAAAACAGGACAAGTGCTAGGATATTTTGGGCTGCAAAGATCAGTCCTGCGATGCTCCTGTTGGCACAGCGCTGAACTGGCAGTCAGGCACTAAAGGCAGTGATTTCACTCTCTGCCTCTCTTACCTCTGAGATGTGTGGCCAAGTGCCAAACCAGCTGTGCTTTCCAGGCAGCTTCCAGCTTTTTTTCTCCCGGGTAGGTGAGTCTGGCCTTGAAGAGACAAATGCACGTATGTTCATGCTTCAGCACTTGAAAAGAAAAGGAGCAGTTTCCTATCAACCGCATTGGAGCGGGGAGAGAAGATAAATCCTCTGGAGGTGAAGCTACATGGCATGTTAGCACTTGGAAGGGAAAATGCCATTGTTGGTGCTGGTATAACTCCAACATACTTGACACTTGAGGATCGTGCTGTTTCCTGGCCAGAGCCGCTTCTGGGCTTTGCCTGGATTGTGTTATATAGTACTGCTAAAATCTTGGCTTTGGGACTGAAGGTACCTGTACAGCTTGTGTTGGGGAAGGGTAGCCATCTACTTAATTTCCTTTTTTTTTCTTCATGGAGTTGCATCTTCTGTAGTGGGCACTCCATGCAGTTCAGCTGATTAGGGCTTTCCATGAGAGAGAAGTGTTTCTGGTTGGTTTTGACAAGCAAATGCCATCCTCCTTTTGCAGCCTTTTTCATCCTCACTGCAACCTCAGGGAGCAGAGTCACTGAGGGAGCCAGCAGCTTTAGCCAGCGTGGTGATCCTGCACTGGGACAGGTCTTGTATGTGAGGTCAGGAGGTCCAGGAACCCCATGGGCAGCTCTGATGCTCCTGGGATCTGTCTTCTTCCCTGGGCACATGTCCAGTGTTGCTGGGTACCCGGTTATGTTTCTTTTAAACTGAAAGCTCGAGCTCTGTGACTAGCTGAGTTTGGGTAATTAGATAGGAATACAGTCAAGATGGATGGTATAAGAAACAGTGGTGGTGTGGCAGTGAAGAATGCAGCAAAGCCTGAAAATAAATGGCTCCAGTTAAATGGTGGAGCAGTCACTGCGATAAGGGACTGCAACTGAGTGAATCACAGTCTGCTTTGTGCCCTTTTTACTACCTGTAAAGGGATTGGAGCCTGCCAGCGACACCCTCATGCTGGTAAGTTCAGGTTACACGTCTGTGTTGACTCTTGCAGCCGACTTGTAAAGCATTTGCTAAACTCCAGGAAGACACATTTGCCTTGGACAGCCTGCAATCCTGGAAGTGTGTCCAGCTCCAACAGAAAAAGACACTGCTCCTGTGAGAAAACATAGCTGGAAGTATGTTCCCTAACAGGGTTCACGCCTCTTTCCAAAGCAGGAATAATGACTATAAGGGTAGGGGTAAATGCAAGACAGCAGTTCTTACAAACAAGGTTGCAAGAAGGAAAGAAAGGACAAAATTGGTACCAGATTATATTAAGAAGGAATCTGATGGTTAACTGACAATTTGGCCTTCTCTTTCCCTGTCCTTCTCCTCTTCTCTGGCCTGGTGGCTGGTGCACTGTGGATTGTTTCTCAGCTGGCACATCTCCAGTTGTCCCAGACAGTTACTGGAGCTGCCTGGAGCGTGGGCCCTGGACAGCTTGACCTTTCCCAACCGTGGGAGGTAACGCCTTGCTTACTTTTCTCTCTTGCTGCTCTGTTTGGTGAATCCACTCGCAGGAACCTTGTAAGGCAATGTGAAGGAAGATGCGTCTTGTCTCCGAAGAGATGTGTCCTTGACATTTCTTTTTTTACCTATCAAGAGAAATTTTACTTGCACACACAACTCATTAGATGAGTGACTTAAATATTGCTGTCTTACATTGACTACACATGTGATACATAAGCAGTATGAATGACAGATTTAACTATAAGAATATTTTTGCTGAATTATGTCCCTTGCCCTGCCTTCCACACAGTTTGCAGAGTTCTGTCATCAGAGGTATGCTTGCTAAAATAGCATTATCTGGACAGGATGGAAACTAGCAGCTCCATCAAGACCTTCCTCAACCTTTTAGGAGAAAGCCCTGGTAAGTCTGGTAAAGGCACATGGCTTTGGAGTCAGTGGAGGAGCTAATTAGAGGCATCTCAGTCTGTTTCAGTGTAACACCATAAAAAGTGTGTGCTAGCTAGAAAGCAGAACATCTGGCAAACAGGCTAATGAGAGCCAGACTGGGGGAGCTCAGAGGCAAATGTAAGAGCTACCCTGTAGAGTCTGTTTATAACTCTCTGAATTTGTAGGAGGTTACTAGTTTGTTGGATTTTTAAAATTATTATTATTACTTATTAAAACAAATGCAGACACCAAAGATCAAACGATGGAAGTCCGAATTTGACATATAATAGCCTGGCTGGGAAGGGTGATTTATCCCTTGTTCCTGTGAATGTTTTCTGTCCCTTATTCCCTTCTTGGCTCTGCCCTCAAGATGGCCCGTGGCCACGTGAGCTCCTCTGAATGAGAGGAGATTGTTTGCGTTCTCAGCCAATGGAGAGTTTTTCCTTCCCCTAAGCAGGGAATTTGTTTTGCAAAGGGAGAGGTTTGGGCTCTGGAAAGTTTATGCTCCTTCTTTTTCTTTGTTTTTTTTGTTTTGTTTTTTGTTTTGTTTTTTATTGTAATGATGACATATGGAAACTATTTACACAGGAGCATGCTCTGCTGCACTGAATGGAAATGTTGGAGTCCCGGCAGTATCGTTCCGGATGCCTTGTGTAAGCAGCCAGCTGGTTTTGCTTTTTCTTTTTTTCACTTTTCTTTCCCCNCGCCATCTGTGAACAGCTCAGTTCGTTTACTTTTTCATGCCCCTTGTACTGTGAACTTCACAAATACCTGTTTTCCTTTTCTGCTGGGGGCGGGGGAAGACTCCTTGCTGTGACTAGTCAGCACTTTGACTCCTTTCCCATTAGTTGTTCGCGTTCTCTGGGGAGCAAATTCTGCTGTATGCCAAAATAAGAGAGCATGGCACGTGAAGCCTTGCTGTACCAGCACACTCATGCTTAGAATCTCTTTGTCCCACAGCTAAGCCTTCCAACAATTTGCACTCAGAAACATTCTGCCACTAGGACAGTGATAGGGAAACGATTTAACTGAAGTCTGAGCCACCTTCCTCAGAGGGGAGGGGAGAAAATGTTTAGTTCTGCAGAGAGCAGAGGAAAATTTTTTGTGCGTAGCCTTCCCTTGAGGAAGCTGCAAAATTGAGGGTCGGCTTTCGGAGGGGAGGGAGAGAGGAACTCTATATCTGACTTGTCTCCCTCTCCCCAACTCCAAACACAAGCGTGCCTGCTTCCCGACACGGTGGCTGCCATGCAGTGGAGAGAGCCGCCTGCCATCTACTTCGAGGATTACGGGAGTCCTGTGGAGAGATCCTCCTATCTCATTGAGCTCAATACTAATGGTAAATGCCGTCGGGGATGTTCTGCAGCACGAGCTGAGCGGAGTGGAGGTTGCATTAGTCTGTGTCATTGTTATCATGGGAGCAGCTGAGGAAATTAGCTAGCTGGAGGGCTGCCAAACAAACAGTCAGAGGGTTGCTTTTCAAATTTATTATTATTTTTATTATTATTTATTACCCAGATGATGCTGTTGCCTCAGGGATGCTAGATCAACCTTCTGGCACCTGATGGGGAAGGAGCTGATCCACAAAATGCAGCTCCCCACCGGAACACTTCACCAGTACATATTCTGTTGTCTGTGCCTAGAAAGATGATGTCTGGTTTAGACAGGAGGAAAACATCTTGGTTTCTAGAGTTATTTTTTGTTTCTGGTTTGCGTCTTTGAGTGCTGTTTTGTATTCGCAACCTTGATCTCACTGGGACATCTCCTCTGTTTCGTCTGCGAGTCCTCTGTGCGAAACGCAGAGAGGGGCCCTGGGTTTTTACTGTGGTATATCTTTTCCTATTGTTGATCCTTTTCAAAGAGAGATTGGTCTTTGCGAAATAACTACTTCAGCATTAAAGCTAGTTTTGGCAGGGTACATTGTTTTGGTGTTCTGTTTAATGCTACAAACCTTTGCTGATTTGACCACAGTATGTTTTGATGTTCTTAAATTTTGTATATACTGTAATGCTCCAATAGCATGGTAATATTGTAAGCAACCTGCTTAATATGTCCCTCTTCCCCAGAAGAGCTAGTGTAGCCAAGGTATTGATTCTGTGCTTTTTCAATATCCCCTGAACTGTGTGAGGTGAATCACACTCAGATTTTCTCTGAACGCTTGCTGTGTTTTGATGGTGAGTTCTGGAAAGGCCTGAAACTCCGGCTCCTGTTAGTGCCTTCACAGTTGTTGCTGGTTTGAGCCAGGCATCCTGCAGCCTCATCCCAGCCACCAGATAAGGAAGGAGCTGTGGGTGATGTGCTGTAGGGCTGTGCGTGTAACATCGTGGATGCCACATATGGCTCTGGGCATCTTCAGGCAGCAGGTTATGTGTGATAAGAAGAGGTTGCACTCTCTGCTCCGATGTACCAGTCACTTGTGCACCTCAGCAAAGTTTGGGGGTGTTTGACAGCTCTGTGCCTGTCTGTGGTAATGCTTGAGGTCTTTGAGGCTGGGGGCTGAAGGCCACTTTGAGCTCTGCCGCTACTGTGACCCAGCTTAGTGCCCCACAGAGGGGAAGGCAGGCAGGATGGGGCTGCAGTGTGTTTCCTCTGGCAGCAAACAACCTGTTAGGATGAGAATGAGGACTGGAAAATACTTGTCTTCTGGGCAGTAAAGAAATTCAGCAATGAGTCCAGGTTCTGACGAAGATGTGCTCCTTCTGCAACTCTGTTAAGCATTAAATGCATAAAGGTTTTTGCTGTCAGGCTGCAGTTTGAGGGAGTCTGTCTTTTTGAAACACACATACAGGAAAAGCTTTGTAAATAATATTTAAGAAGTTTTTAGAGCTCACAATCTAAAGCTTCTGATTTTTGCATATTCCTGTAATCTTTTAGTTAAAAGGCAAACAAACCTAGAAGACTGCCATCCAGTTCTGTGGATAAATAGTATCTCTATTATTCCATTTTTTCAAGAACCATGCTCATTCAAGGTGTAAAAGGGGGGTTGGGGTAGGAATCAGCCTCATTCAAACATTCATCCAGATTTTGAGTGGTATTTTAAGGGTACAGGGGAAGCAACGAAGAGAAACAGGCTTCAATCCTGCAGGATTGTCAGCAATCTGAGTATGCAATCTGGAAAGTCTTCACAAATCCTAGATAAATGTTATCTTAATTTGATTTGAGGGTGGAAAAGGCAGCTGTGGCTCTGCATTGGTGAAGGGGTTTCTGATTTCTTCCCACTGCCTGCCTTTCTGCCAGAAGCATGTGGTGCCATTTCCCTTGGTGGGTGCAGAGTTTTTGGCATGGACTCTTTCTCCAGTCCAGAGGGTGTTCTAGAAAGACTGAATTAGTGGTTCAGTGAGGGTTATTTTGTCATAGTAAAGAGATGCAGCAAATCTTCAGCATGGTGTCATGAGAGAGGAAAAGAACCTCACTGTAATTTTTTCCCTCTCTCAAATAACTTCTTGTAGGTCAGAGAGAACAAGCTACTGCATCACAGCTTCAGTGTTCATAAAAAGAGGGAAATCAGCACTTTTGCACTGGCAAGATCAATTTTACATGTACCCTCTTTGGGAACATGAGGCACTGGAGGAGGGAAGTCTCGACTGAGAGCAAGAACAACCATGTGGTTTGGGTAATGATTGAAACTCTGGAGAATTGAGTGCATGGCCAGCTCCACCACAGGTTTCATGTGTGGCCCTAAGCAGGTCTCACTTCTGTGGGGTCTCTGCTCAGTATTCTTTGTCAAAGGTGCAAAGTAAAAATCCCAGTCCCAGAAGAAGAAACCAAGAGACATTCCCTTTTTGAACAATACTTGTCTTCGTGCATGTTTTTCATGTGTCTTAATAGCACCGAGGCTGCTGAATGCAAAAAATGGCAAGTATTATGGAGTTTATGTACGTGCCCTGCATAGCTCTCCCATGGGAAGGGCACTATGTATGTGTAGCTATGCTTGGGAGTTGCTTTTTGCAATTGAATTTATTTTTTTTTAATTAAATCTTTAGTTATGAAATCTGGTACAAATGTTCAGTAAGGCATTGTTTTATAGTGCTTTACTGGTGAGGAAGACATGCTCTTAGAAGTTTTAATTCAATCTATGGGATATGAACAGAAAATTAATCTTGCTGTTCGTTTTCAGCAGAGGGGTATTGGTACTTATCTGCATCAAAGAGACAGTTGCAAAGATGCATTGTTTAATGACTCTGGAGAGCTCTGAAAAATGAGGCTTTCTACTAAAAATACTGACTGCTGCTATTAGCGTACTGTGCAGCTTCTATACTCAGACTGGTTTCCCTTGCCTGTGGTAGTCCTGTACTCCATTCTTCTGTGGTCTCTCCTACCATTAAATGTGAAAAGGCAGTGTTCCTTTAGCAAGCCCACTTTTATTTTGTGGGTTGGACATCCTTGGAGACTTCTAGCTGTTAGCTGCCTGTTTATAGTTTATGACTGCTGATAGTATGCTACGAACATGACAGTACAGATCTCCTGAGCCAGGAGACCTGCTTATGGTATTAAATAGGATGCTGTCTCTTTTGATGATCTTCTGGGAGCATTCCTGTGTTGAAGTGCTGAGTTTGAGTGTGTCTCTTAAAAGCTCCTACATGGGAAGAGTCAATTTGTCTGTGTACAAGCTGCCAGTTTCCTGGGTACTCTGCCACCTCTTGATGCTTGTCTCTGGTCCCAGTGCCTGGCTAGTTTGCATGCCTCCTGATCAATCTCAGCTCGCCTAATTGTAAATCAATTTTTCTCATATTGTACTGATGCAGATGGAGGTAGCTATGACGTTATTAATGATGCATCGAGCCCTGCTGCAGGAGACTGCAGCGTGCAGCAAAGCTCTGCCCAACACAACTGGGAAATGAACTACCAAGAGGCAGCAATCTACCTCCAGGTGAGCCCGGCTGTTTGGTGTATTGTGTGAAAAATGGACTTCTGCAACTATGGTAGTTCTTGATTATACGAAAAAAAGAGCTTCTGTTTTGAGGTTAAAAATTTGGTGCTTTGCAAAGGAATCTGCTTGAGGAGCAGGGTGATGCTGGAAGCGCCTTCAGTTGGGCTATGGCAAGTCATTTGGGAGCAACTGAACAAGCTACCCATCCTCTCCCATCTCTCCCAGTGTCAAGGACTATAGTAGTTGAGGGGTTTGGCATGTGTTCAGTTCTGCCACTTTGCTATGGAGATTCCCGTAACTTGTCATTTCATCTCTTCAGTTGCTCTGGGGTGAATGGTCAGTGGTCTCCTGGAGACATCTCATGTTCTGGAAGTGCAGGTCCACAGATTTGGTGGGTGGCCCTGGGATGTTCGTTTAGCATCAGTCAAGCCCTGCAGGTCATGTAAGACACAAGAGAAGGTAGAGGTCTTGATTTCTACAGGAAGAAACCATACTGAGATTAGGATCAGCCCAGGAGTGAAATTTATCAGATTTAAAAAGAACAAACAAACAAACCCCACCCATACTCTGGTTACAGGAAACACCATCATTACTCCAACAATGGTATAATATTTTTAAGATCGCTGTACAGTCTGGTGTGATGAATTAGCTACCAAAACTGAGCTTCTCTCAGAGCTGTCAGCTCTGAAATTGTTGCTGGTTCCCTTACTGTCCTTCCTCCTTCTCTTTGTTCCCTTTTGAAGGCTCTGCATTGCAGCTTGAGATGCTTTGGACCCAGTTAGGTTTTTTGCTTAAGCCACTGCAAGGTGATTGAAACCATTTGTTCCTCCCTGCTCCTACCCCACAGGACTGAGAAGTATTGCTTCTCTGACATTTTAAAACTGAGCAGGCTTGAACCTTGGTAATACTTCAGCTTTGTTGTGTGCTAGAGCAGCACTGACAATATAATGGTAGCTCCAGCCCCTCCTGGGCTTTTGTTTAAACTCATGATTATTGGAGATGCTCTGCAAAGGGTCATTGAGTTGCTGCAGTGTCTGATGGTAATGTACGCAGCAGGCTTGGCCCTTCAGATGCAGATCATTCTTGCTGCTGCTTTGACCAATGGTCATGGTTACAGTGTCCTTGAAGTAGACATAACTTAAAGAGCATGCAGATTGTTTATTTGAACCAGTAGCTGCAGGCAAGAGTGTCTTATCTGAATAAGAGGACTTTGCTGTCCAGCAACGTTTTGAACTGCTTGTCTACCAAGAGGCAGAATTGGGATTATTTTTTCATTCTGCAAGTGTGTTTTGTCAGGCATGAATAAGAATGCCCTGCTGATCTAAGCTAGCATTCTCTTTGAGTGGGGGGGCTTGCGTTTTATGGAGCTTGCTGCTGGGTTTTGCCCTGCTCACAATCTGGCTCACTGACCAGGCAGTGTTTGTTTGTTCTTAAACAGAATGTGAGCCTGCTTGTGAGGTGAGTAAATGAGAAACATTTGATGAAACCCTCTTCTCAATTAGTCTCGAGAATGCTTCACTTCTTAAAGGAGATCCTGTTTCCTGACCTTGTTACCCATTTGCAATCACAGTTATTCCGCTTTGATAGTAATAGCTTACTGTCCTTAGAGTAATTGCTTACCTGGAAATATGTTAATTTAAAAAAAAAACCAACAAAGTTATTGTGCATCTGTATGTCCCAGCTGGGAAAAAATGATCTCTTATGAAGAGGCAACAAGTTTCCTGTGAATGACAAAGTCTCCCTTGCTTAAACCATTGACTCAAGAAAGAGAAGCTGTTGGGTGGTTCTGCATGAAAAACCTCTAAATTCTCCCCAAACAAAGTTTCGTCCTAGAGGTAAAAATAGTAATGATGTAGCTGTTTAAAAACCAGTTGTAGGCAAACTGTTAAGATGGAGTATCTGACCTTTTAATGTTAATTAAGCTTTCTAGTTAAAAGGGAATGACAAATCAGCATAGAGACTTGTTAATTTTTCATGGAGTCTGTCTTCTCACATTCCTGAAGGAGAAAACTTTGTATGTGCTCCAGTGTTTTCTCCCAGATACTTTGCAAGGCCAAGATAAGGAGGAGCAACTGTCAGCCAGGTGCCCTGGAGCTTATCTGTGTGTTTTTGTGTTCTGTCCTGGAGAAGTTTAATCAAATGAGTCTGTAAACATGTGGAAGTGGTTGCAAGTCAATGAAGTGCTGTGTTTATGTTGGGATGTTGGCTAAAGTTTCTTTGCCAACCTTTCATAAACTCTTTCAGCACTCTTCCTCATTTTGAAAAGGCTCAAGGGTTTCTGAAGCAGGAGTTTGTGGATATTAATGAGTTTCATTACTGAAATATGCTTATGAACAGAAGGAGATGTCCCATGTGTGTAGAGTTCATTCCTCAATAAACAGATCAGTGTCAGGCTGTAAAGTGTGAATAGTCTGTTGGGAATTGTATCTAATCCTTATAAAAGTCTGCATTCTTCATGTGGAAAGCTCTGTTATAGTACCAAGAGTCACTAATGCTGTTCTCTTCTTTATTCCTACTGCCTTAGGAAGGAGAAAATAATGATAAGTTCTTCACTCACCCCAAAAATGCCAAAGCACTTGCTGCCTACCTCTTTGCACACAATCACCTTTTCTACCTAATGGAGCTGAGCACAGCACTGCTTCTCCTGTTGCTGTCTCTCTGCGAGGCACCAGCTGTTCCTATGCTCCGTCTTGGCATCTTTGTAAGTACTTTGGGGCAAAATGAAGAAGTGCACCTATTTTGCAGTGGTGGGTAAGAGGAAAAAGAAGGCTAAACATAAAGGAAGAAGGTAGTAGTAATAGTAGGAAAAAACACCTGGCTTGTTCTGTAAATTGGTTGACAGCAGATATGTCAAATAGCAAAACATCCTTTTTTCATCTGATGTGCATAGACCACAATGAAAGTGACACGTTTCATGTTACCAATTTGTGCAGTTCTTAAATTTTGTAACTGGTAGAGAAGTGTGTGGTGTTTGCTTTTTTTTGAGGTAATTTAAGAATCTGTGTGCTTTGATGGGGTGGTTTTAAAGTCATTGTCAGGGTTGGTGCCATTACCCCAGCACCACCACTGGTTCCTAGAACACAAACAGATCTCAGCCTGGGACAGGCTGCTAAACCTTCTCCCGTCCTCTCCTCCCAGTGTTGTGAAGACTTTTTAGTGTGTGTGTGTGTGAGTGACTTGAAGTTTTATGTCTAACCTTCACAAAATTTAGGTTGAGAGAAGGGATACACAAACTGATGTGTACTGTTGTTGGTCCACAACCACTTCATGAGGTACTGTTGTCAGGCACAGTGCTAGGAGCTTCTGTTGCTGGTGGGAGAAGCTACATCTGCTTTTGGAGCTGTTAATGGCACCCTAGGACCATGCCAGGGGTGTAGAACAGCCTTGGCAACCCTCGGGTCAAAGTGTTCCTCAAAATGAGTCAGGGCTGCATAACTCAGTTTGGGTTTTGAGCTGTGACTAAAGCTGAGGTTGTAAGAAAATACTGGCGTTATCTTCGTGGGGCATTTTGCATCTTCTGACAGGGAAGGGGTCCTTCAGCACTGCCAAAAGCAGCGTTCTGTTCCAGAGCTTGATCAGGACCCTGTCTGTGGTTGTCCAGAATGTCTAGCTCAAGAGAAAACCCTTCTCTCTGTAAATTCTCTCTGCCCCACAGCTCTCCTTCCTGCATTTCACTAAGAAAATTACAGTCTCAATCTTTCAAAAGTGTGTCTGCTCAAATTGCTGGTCTCTTGCCCTTTTGTTTCAAATGTATCGATACTTTTTTTTGATGTGTTACTTAAGTCCAAAAGGGATGTGGATTTCAGGAAATTCTGGGCTGATACTGATTAGAGGAAAATTGTACAGGCTTTGATAAAAGCACAAAGCAATAAATGTAGAAACTTTGAAAAACAGTGCTAGCTTTAAGAGTGGCCTTGGGTTTTCCTGCATGTCACAGAGCTGTGCTCAGACTGTTGTCAAACCCACGTGCTTCTTGAAAAAAGAAGGGCAGAAGCGTGGCCTCTGGTGTGCTGCTGTTTGTAATCAGAAGCACTGGTTTAAGCTTTGCTGTATTGTAACAGGTCCATGCAACCCTGGAGCTGTTTGCATTAATTGTGGTAGTCTTTGAACTCTCAATGAAGATGAGGTGGCTGGGCTTCCAAACCTTTATCAGGCACAAAAGGACTATGGTAAAGGTAAGTGGTCTGTTTGATTGTCAGTGTTTCTCTTTCAGCATCTTTGGGAACCAAAGAACCAGATTACATATTGGCCTGTACTGTAGCAGAGATGACTTAGCCATGTGTCCCAGCTGCCAAATGATTCATGTGAGATCTCCAAGCTCTCTGGGACACCTCCCATCCTTAAAGTGTCCAAATAAATGGGTGGTCAGCGAGAGCTTTGCCTTTCCCAAAATGAGACTGCAGCTGTGCCTCTCATTAAACCCCTGTTTTGCAGACTTGCGTGCTGTTTGTACAGTTCATAGAGGCCATTGTGGTGTTGGTACGCCAAACTTCACACGTCCGGATAACAAGAGCTCTGCGCTGTATCTTCTTGGTGGACTGCCGTTACTGTGGTGCCGTCAGAAGGTGAGTGGTCAGCTGGCTGGGTTTTCTGCTGTCATGCCTGGGACTAGGGTGGAAGAAAAGCACTCTGATCCTGTAGGCATCTCAGGAAAATAAGTGTCTTTCATGGGCATTTCAGATCTCAGAGACCTTTTGTAATTGCGACTGAAGTGTACCTAGCGTCTTGCCTATGTAGGGAAATTTCATAGGTAGTAGCTTCGGATGTGATCACAGTACACAGTGCTTATGTGCACTGTCCTCAGATGTACAGACTACCTCAGAGAGTACAACACGTGAATGTGGCTGTGTTGTTTCTGGCTCCTAGGTTTGCCTGTAACCTGCACAATGAATCACTCCAGTCTTTAGTCTGGAGAAGGTGAGTTGACAGGGTGACATTAGTATTGTTTGCAGTACCTGAGAGCTGACTGCAAAGGACAGATAGGTAACTTGGAACCAATCTTAATTTACCTAGCTTTCTACTTTTAATCATTGGAGGGATTGGGAAGAAAGTCCTCAAGTATGGTCTGTTGTTGGGTTTTTTTTCCCTGCCAACCCAGAGGAGAAAACATGCAAGTTTTTTTTTATTAATGTTTTCTTATGTTTCAGAAATCTGCGACAGATCTTCCAGTCCCTCCCACCATTTATTGACATTCTTCTCCTCCTGCTTTTCTTCATGGTGATTTTTGCCATCCTGGGTGAGTTGTATTTATGGAAGGTGAAGTGATGCTCTTAGCCAGTTACTGTCCAAAAGCAACACAAACAGCCTGGGTGAATATAAAGCTGATCAGATTCAGAGTCCTGCCAGGATCTTCCATTTATCCCATTTCATCTGCAGTCATCTGGAAGGCAGAATTAAAGATTAAAAAAAAAAATCTAGAAGCTGGGTATTTGATTTTGAGACAAAGGTCCTTTAGACCTCTTCCAGAGGATAGTCTGTGGCGTGTGTTTGTGGTTTCCAAGTTCTGTTTCTCTAAACTATTCCTCAATCTTGTAAGTTTAGTCTATGTTCCCACGAATGCATGTGTCTGTAGTGTACCTGCTACAGTCCTCAACTCAAACCATCCCCAGAAAGTTTGTTTTCCGAAAGATTCAGTGAAATACTGATGACACACATTAGCAAATCTGTATGGAGAAGCCCTTCCAGATACTTTCCTCTTCATGGTGTCAGAGAGGGCTTAATCTTAGTGTGACCTTCTCTTTGGGAACAGACTCACCACTCTGCTGCTTGACATTAAACAGACTTTATTTTTGTTTGTACTTTCCCCCTTTCTTCTCTCCTCCTCTACCTTCTCTGCTGCTTCTCTAGGTTTTTACTTGTTTTCTCCTAACCACTCAGATCCGGTGAGTATCGCTGATTTTTTGAACTGAAGCTTGAGTTTTGTACCCGTTTTGACAAGCTTAAGAATCAAACATTACTGTGTGGATGTAGCTTATTCCTGTGTGGTGGCCTGGGAAGCCAGATGCAGGCTGGTCAGAGGCTGCTTGGCAGTGTTACCCTGGTTTTACCCCCTGCTGGGAAGGAAGACAGTGCAGAGAACTTCCTCAAAGACAGGATGTCCCAAAGGGAACATTTCTGTAGTTGTTCCTCGTTCTTGGTGTCTTAATTCAGTCAAACGAGCCACCTGCCACTGTCCCCAGGGGGGGAAGGTATCTGGGTGAAAGCTCGGCCACCTCAGACCATGGCTGTCAGAGTCTAGCAGACACTAGTTCCTGCTGCTGCTGAGTCTGTAGCTTGCTAGGAGTAACTACTAGAAGAACGTGTAGATGAGCTTTTGACTGCTTTAACTCTTCACATGCCATCTCTAAGGGACCTTTAAAAAGGACTAATGCTGAAGTGCCCTTTCCCTAGGGGAGGCATCAGGGACTTGTAGAAGTGCCTGTATTCGAGTGGGTGGGTGGGCTGGTTGTTCTGTTTTTTGAATGAAATGTCACTATGAAATTCTGCTTGCGTTTTGTCATGGGAGTTTTTTCTTTCAGTACTTCAATACCTTAGAGAACAGCCTCGTGAATCTCTTCGTGCTTTTGACCACTTCAAAGTAAGTTCATGCTTTTCTAGCTCCCTTTGTCCCCAGAGAAGTCTAGCAGAGCCAAGAGCTTTTTACAGAAATGCTGTGTCTCCAAATGTGACCCCTTTCCTCTGCATGAGAGAGAGATTTCCTGGGTCAGCCTGCACGGGGAGAACTGGTATTTCATTTTGTTTTAGGACACTGTGACCTCAGATGCAGAGTTATCTCTGAGTGACTCAGACCATTTCATTGCTCTGAGGGCAATAATGGGGAAATGGCTTTATTAGGCCTTGGTCCAAGAAGGGAAAGTTTCTATTTGTGCTCCTTTGTAAGTCGACAGTTTGCTGTTGTGAAGTAACTTCCTATTCCTCTGCTTCAGTTCACCTATCTGCTAGGAAAGGGGGATAACAACAGTGGGTAAATATTGATCTGCTGTCAGGGAGAGCTCTGAGGATTAGGAAATTAGCACAGGATGGAATAAATCTTAGGTTGTAACACTCTTACACCAAGGCTGTATTGTTGTTGTTCCTAAGTATCAAAGCACAACCCTTAGCCACATTACAAATCCCCTTTGACTATTTGGTTTTCTGGATGTGCAAGGAATGTGCTTTTCATATTTATTTTTTTCATCATGCCTCTATGTTCTTGCTGCTCATTGCTAGGCACAAACTTCTGTATCATGAGCAACCACACATTTTGCAGAAATGTGCAGATCTTTGGATGTGAGTTTACACACACACCTGTGTCCTGTGCTTCTTGCCTTTATAGTGGGAAGTGTAGCGTGAGGTATCTGGTGCTTAAACTTGTGTCTTTTTTGGATGCAGTTTCCCTGATGTGATGATGCCATCTTATGCCCGGAACCCCTGGTCCTGTGTCTTCTTCATAGTGTATCTCTCCATTGAGCTGTACTTCATCATGAACTTGGTGAGTTTCTTGTTGAAGCACTTGACTTCTCTCTGCCTGACTTTGGAGCTCATTGCCCAGCAGAGTTTCCCCATTCCCAGGAGTGCTCTGTAATAATGTGAGACCCTTTGGCAGAATACTGCTAGAAATGGCAGCTTTGCTACACATAGGAGTCTTTTAAAGTTTAACCACAAGGAGTTGAACTAAATCACAGGAAACAGAATGATACGAATATCTTTCAAATTCTCTCACATTAATATCATGCTTGGATTGACATACTTAGTTGCATGAAATTTATTGTCCTTTTCTGTCTTAATTATTTATCATAAAATGGCATTTTATTATCTGGGCTTGCCTGAAATACTTTGTAAATCAGTTTGAAGGGGATGGAATTACTAAGTATGGCAGGACTTGAAGAGTGCTGATAACTGCAGTGTGAGAGCATGGCTGCTGTGCTGGTTGTTGCTTCTCACAGCATCTAGGGCAGGGCCAAGACAAGCTCAGGTGAGGTTGTGAACGGTGGAAAAGGGGTTGTCAAAGGAGTTGAGGAATTCTGCAACTCAAGGTGAGTGATTTGATGCTTATAGTGGGCTTGGATTTCACTGCTGCTGTCCTAGATGGAGGGTTAGTTTTGACAGTGTTTGCCAAAGCTCCCATGGAAGGGTAAGTCCAGAAAGCAGCCCTCAAAACCCACTTTCCAGGAAGGGATCAGGGCATTTCAACAAACTTTGTGGTACTGTTTTCTGTTGGCATGCGTGGGGTTTGGTCTTAGCTCTTAGAACCACTAGCGAGTGTTAGGAGACCAGAAACATCTGGACCTCGGCCAAAAAGCGGATTAGTGTGTGTGCAGTGTGCTTGGCGATCCTTTTGTGGGATCCCATACGGCCAACGGGCCTTCACTGACTCCATTCTACCTCAGTCAGTGTAGCGCTCAGTAAATTCCTCCTGCAGGCAATGCCTCTCCTTGCCTCTGGATGTTCCTGACTGTTTGAGAAGCACTGGCTCAGGTAGCCGCAGAGTATACGGATCTCTCCTGTCTTGTCTCTGCAGCTTCTCGCTGTTGTGTTCGACACTTTCAATGACATCGAGAAGAGGAAGTTTAAGTCCTTGCTGCTGCACAAGCGCACGGCCATACAGCATGCCTACCGCTTGCTGATCACCAAACAGGTACAAGTACAGGGCCCTGCAGGGAGGCTGAGAACAGCCTGGGGTGCAGCAGGAGGGGAGGTCAGCGGTGTTTTAAGAACGCAAATAGTCTGGAGTGTTTAAAGAGCATGTTCCAGAAAAGATAATTTATGTCTGTTGACTGTAATCATACTCACCAAGGGCTACTGTTTTTTCATTTGTGTAACTTGTTTATATCTGTTTCTGGAGAAAACCCAAAGTAGTCTGAATTTCAGACCCATGTGAGGTTATGGAAGTGTCTTGATAAAATGAGTGAAGTTTGTTCTGGAGAGCATGCAGTCATTGATTTCTCTCTGATTCAGTGTTGGTCACATGAGGACTTGCTTCTCAAGCACCAGTACTTAGAGGAGGGGTGGATTATACATGTGAATGTACAGTACAGTTACTAGATACTGCATGCGTAAATGGTGCAGAAACAGAAGTAATTCACCTACAAAACAGCTCTTTACAGGTACAGAGCACTGGGAGAGAGTGTTGATTTCTTGCTTAACTTGTGGAGCAGGATGAGAAATAAGGCCCCAAAATAACTAACCCACTTCTAGTAGATTGGTTCATGTTTAGGGCACATTCATTGTATGAACAGTTCCTGAGGAGTAGCTGATAGTCTTAAAAAAGTGCCACTAATGGGATCTGTTAGGCTCTCTACTAATTTCCTCAAGAAGAGTGGTTGAACTCTTGTCACTTGGGGTGTCTGGTTGGACAATTTTCACATGATAGGGCAACAGGGAACAGCTCTGCATTTGCTGGAGGGACCGACTGCCAGGAGAGCTTTCTGATCTCTCTGCTCTGGGATAAGCTCAGTACGTTAAAGTAATAGCTTAGAGTACTTTTGGGGCTTAGTTATAATGGCATCTTACGATAATGTAGAAATCCTGCTTAAAACAAATCCAGAGTGAGAATTAAATATGCTAGCCTCTATGTGCTTCTGCCTGATGTCGCTGCTTATGACAACATTCCCTTGTTTCTAGAGGCCGTCTGGAATTTCCTTCAAGCACTTTGAAGGGCTGTTGCGGTTTTACAAGCCTCGGATGTGTGCCAGAGAGCGATATCTCACTTTCAAAGCACTGAATCAAAGCAATACTTCTTTAGTCAGGTAGGATGGTCTTACTGCTGCACCCGGAGCAAGGAGGTTGCTTCACTCTGAAGCTAGGCTGTACTTCAGAGAGGATGGCTGGGTTTATGGAAGGAAGCTTGTCTGGGATGTGGGAATAGAGTTACGTGATTGAAAGGATTTGTCTGGGAAGCAGGGAGCTTGGAGGTGTGGGTACCCTGAGAGTTGAGATTTTTCTTTGGAGGTGATGGAGTTCCTGCATGCCCTCTTGTGGATACAGTGCTCTGCTGGCAGCCACCAGGCAGCCTCTATTTTCCACCTCCCCTGCCAGAACAGAGGAGCGAGAAATTAAGGAACAGCATTAGAGCCTGCAAGGAGCATTTCTTCACACAGTGCAGCCTCGCAGCTTAACAAGTTTTTTTGTTTTGTTGGTTTTTTTTTTCCAGCAGCTGGCTGTGTCCCCCAGGGTTTTGTTAATTAAAATCTGGTTCTGCTGGTGCTTTCAGGACTGTCATCCTCTGTGTTATGAGGCAGAGAATTACCATTCTGGTGGGTGGGTGCAGCTAACTCCAGCCAGCATGGAATTAGAAGAAATTATAGTAGGAGACCTCCTCTTCTTTTTCCTTTGTTCTGGCCACAGACAGGCTTGGAGTGAGTCTCCCATGAAACAGGTGCCAATCCTTCTCCTTGAAGTCAAGTGCCACAAAGAAGTGTTGAAAATGGCATAGGGAGAAAGACCAAGTTTTTAAATTTAGGCACCTAATGACATCAGTAAGAGTCTGAAAGTTCAGCATCCTCACTTTCAGATACCTAAAGCTGTTACAGGCCTGACCCTGAGCACCTAGACAGGCACTTATGTTTTATGAGTTTCTTTGCTTTCATGTCATTTTTCAAATTTCATTGTTACCTTGGAAAGAAAATGTGCAAAGACGTTAGAAAAGGACTGTACAAGTAATTAAGAGTGTCCAAGACTTCTTCATGAAGAGTAGTAGAATCTCTATCCCTTGGAGTTTGTTGTCTAAGCCTCAGATCTTTCCTCTCAGTGGTGAAATTCTGGAGTTCAGTAGAGTCAGAGTTTCCTCTAAGGGCTGTAGCATTACAGAAAGAAGGTAGGCTTTGCACCCTGTTCTGGCTATTGTCAGTCAGTAACCTTTGGCCAGACTGAGAAGAGGTCAGTGTTGAGTTATATCAGCTGTGGTTGCAGTTCTAATAAGGAGTTAATAACTTCCAGGGACTCTCTACTGATGATGCCTGACAAGGACAATTAAGGATCTAATCAACTCCAAGTCTCTGATCAGATGTTTCTTTCTGTTTTGCAGTCTAAAGGATTTTTACAATTTCTATGAAGTTGTTGGCTTAAAATGGAAGGTAAGTATTTATTGTGTGGAGCAGAGGGGAAGCATGTGTGGGAGGGACAGCAAAGGAGGCCAGTGATTAAAGGGAAGGTGGGTAAGAAAAAGACAATCTAAAAGAAGCATATGATGGGGATAAGGTGGGTCTCTATCACTGCACATTTTTTGTATGGATGTAGCATTGACTACTTCTGATCGTGGCTGTTCCAGGCAAAACGAAATCGCGAGCACTGGTTTGATGACCTTCCACGGACAGCATTCCTTATTTTCAAAGGTAACAGGCTGTGTTTTCATGACAGCATGTGTTCAACTAACAGGAAGAGCATTTCTTTGCAAAGACAGGGGCCTCTGAAGGGACCTTCTCTTATGTCCCTGGTAAACAGCTGAGGGAAGGCCGACTAACCAACTCTCTGTGCTTTCAGAGCCTCCAAGGCCAGAGCCCTGTATTCAGAGTCTTCAGGGAACATTTCTGTCATGTAAATATTCCCTGTGCTCTGACCCAAACCTTAAAATAAGAGACTTTTTGGCGGAAGCTCTGTAGCAAACCAGATCCTGAGGTCATGGAGGGCCGTATTGCTTTTTCAGCACAGAGGTTAGGTGGGGATTTATGATTGATTAATTTAGTAGAGTTTATAGAGTTTCTCCATACCTCAGGCAGCAACTCACAGCAGTGACTGTGGAGTGGCATTTGTGTTTTCACAAAAGCTGCTAGGCTTCCTAGTCCCAAGATGTGGTTGCAGCACTCATACAGATCAAGTGCAGCTGCTCAGGAAGGGGAAAGAGGTCTGAAATACCCCTCAGTGTATCTGTCTTGCAAATGTGATTTATCTCCCATGTCCCATGTTTCCTGACTGAACGTAGCTATTCAGAAATAAGAACTTACCTGCAATTCTTTTTCAGTGTTGTATGCTAGTGGGAAACAGTTAATGCCATCTTGATCCAAACACACAGCTGTCATAGGAGTCCTATGTATCTCTGCTGATGCACTCAACCCTCCTTGACAGCATGTGTGTTGTTCCAAACATGGGCTGTGCTTCAGCAGCTGCATATACCTCTGTCCACACCACAGAACTAGTACATAGAGGAAAAAAAAGGCATCTTGGGGGTTAAGGATAGTGAGTTCATTGCTGCTAAAATTCTAGAGGAAATCTGAACTCAGTCCCAAGAAGTTAATAATCTGCTAATCTGTTCAGTTTCTGTGCTGAGGATTGGTATGAAAAATGTCTCTAAGGAAAAGATAGAGCAATCTGTGTGTGAGGTATGGAGGATCGCATAAACATTTGTTTTGTCATACTTTCCTTCATGCAGGCATCAACATCCTTGTGAAGTCCCGTGTGTTCCAATACACCATGTGTAAGTAGAAGCAATGAGCTGTCTCTCTGTTAGGCTCTCTTGCTCACATGGGCCTGGTATGCTCGCAAGGACATAGCATGGTGGGGCCTGGTCTTTGGTCTGGGCCATGGCTTATGTACAAATTCTGGAGTTTTAGCAGAGAGAGGGGGAACTGCATACTTTACTGACCATTACTGCAGCCTGGACTCTCAGCTCTCGCTGTGTCAAGTCTTCTGGAGAGGCTCATTGGTTCACTGCTTCATAATGCACTTGTGGGTCTGATTCTGTAGGAGTCAGCTCGTTGCATTTAGGTAGGTTGGTGGTTAGCTTTCACAAGCCTTGAGGTTTTTATCTTGGAGCTGAAGGATGCTGGGTAAGGAACTGCCTTGCCAGTCAACTGCCTTCTTCTGTTTGCACTTGAGAAGGTGCAAGCATCCTTGTTGCTGGAGAGATTCCTTGGCAACTGTACTGCCTGCGAGAATGATTCTGTGCTCCTCTTCTCTAGAGGAGAAAGAGTAGCACTCATGCTGCTACTTGTTATGTTCTAAATGATCTGTTCCTACTCAGTAATTTGGGGGGTTTTTAAATGTTGGAGAAGTATTTAGTAAATTGGGATGCTAAACTAAAGAGGGTAGAGTGAGGAGATCTGAGTGAAAAGAAGTCCTGCACCTTCAGTTCTCGGGATTTGAATGTTAGGGAGCAGCAATAGATCCAAGCTGACAGGGCTTTGTCCTGCACTGTTGGGGACCCAGTGGTTCTCGAGATCTTGTTCCAGCACGAGAAGGAAGCTGAAATATGATAAG
Source organism: Pandion haliaetus (assembly GCA_013401275.1). Lineage (NCBI taxonomy): Eukaryota > Metazoa > Chordata > Aves > Accipitriformes > Pandionidae > Pandion > Pandion haliaetus. The sequence goes on from VYZV01019356.1 coordinate 42,917, forward strand.
TAATAATGATTACTTATGATAATGATGAGTAAAGATGATTGAGCATGATTCAGACCATTGTTTTGTTTTAGTTTTGTTTCCTTCTGAAGATAAAAGTACTGCATCTGTTAAAGGCCTGGGAGAAGTCAGGGTAGAAGACTCTCCCAAGTTATAAGTTCAATTTGTTCATTGAATTGGAAACAATGACCCTGACACTTGTCCTATATCGTACTCTTTTTGTTAGCCTAGGAAATGGATGTCCTCTGGTCCAGAAGTGTTTTTGCTATGGGTTTTTACTTTGCTTTCCAGATACTGTGGTGGCTGTGAATGGAATTTGGATTCTTGTTGAAACCTTCATGCTGCAAGGTAGGAAACATCACAGCTTGTTTCTTGGCTATGATGCTAGGGGATTAAAAAAGGGAAGGCTAGAAAAAGTTCTTCTTGTGTCTTGCAGGAGGGAATTTCTTCTCCAGAAACGTCCCATGGAGCTACATAGTCTTCCTCACAAGTAAGCTGGTGCCTCCCAGCAGAGCTGTGTCATTTCATAAAGAGTTGGGAGGGGTATAGACAGCTCTGTTCCCAGAAGTTTATTCAGTTTGAAGTTAAAACTTAGCCACAGGCGTACAGACTCCATCTAGAACAATGCTGTGCCTGGCAGGGATTGTCAGCATCCACACAGACCCATGTGAACACTGCTGCACTGTTACACAGCTCCCTGTGCCACTGCTGTCTGGGGAGCCTCTTACCTCTGGTGCAACTCTCTGCAAAAGCTGCTGTATTACTCTTAAAGCTGGCTTCAGCCCTGAGAGCAGAATAGCCTCGTTTGTTAGGCACAGCATGCCAAGCGATAAGCTCCTCCAGACTTGTGATGGCTCTGTGTGGAGTTGCTCACATTGCTCTGTGCTGCACTGACTATTCCAGGAGGCATTACCAGCTCTGATCTGATTGCAGCTGTAAGCTGGCTCTCTGCCACACAAAGCAAGGCAGTCCTGTTGGAGTACAGAGTGCAGGAGCATGCTGAGGAGAAGACTGAAAGGACTAGATGAACTAATTGACAAGCTGAGTTTTCTAATTCAATGTCATCCCCTCCATGAACGTGTACCTTAGTCTTCCTTTTCAGCCTAAGTATAAGCAATTGTGTCTCCATGTGCTGGTTCATTGCACTGCCATAGAACTCTTCAGTGATGTGAATTCCCTTCTCCTGCCAGTGTCTCTTGCTTGAGGAGAAGCAAGTATAGCTCCATTGAATCAAAATCTCTGGAGAATCTAGGAGAGGTTGCTAACCACTTATTTGACTGCTGGGTAGCTCTAGTGCTTCCCTGGCCATTAGTCTTCAAAACAGTTGTTACGAAAATTTGAAGGCAGAGGCACTCTGCAACACTTCTTTTCACAAGGATGTTGTCATCCAGCTCTTCTCTTCGCTTCTTTCCCCCCCTGCTCCTTGGAACCTGGAAAGAAAGATTTTGGGATGACAAACAATGTGTCATCATGTTATTAGGGTGTTCTTTAACCTACAGGCCCACAAGGTGCTGCTAGGACAGAGGGTGAAAGTAGATGGCTCTTCTTTGAAGGGATCTCTCCCTGCATATCAAGGCTAGGCTATGGGATGTGGATGTGTTCCACTGAGATAGAAGGAAATAAACAGGCAGGACTGAATTCCCTACACCACTTTCTGGCCTTTCCTACAGGAGCTTGTGCCTCAACATTTATAGTGTGTTAGCCAGCTAAGTGTTTTGTAGGCTGCTCTGGAGAGAAATCGCCATGAATACAGGAAAATGTGTTGATTTGGAGGGAAAATGTCTCTGGCATCTCATCGAGAATAAGGAGGATGGGTGGGGGTCTGTTAAACCTATGTTCAGAAGTCCTGTACTTAAAGTACCACGTGTCTTTGAGGGCAAGCCTTTGCATAAGCCCTCCTTGTGATGCTGCTTATTTCTGACCATGGCTGTCATCTTGTTTTACAGTCTATGGCGTGGAGCTGCTCCTGAAGACCACTGGACTGGGGCCTGTTGAATACTTGTCCTCAGGTTGGAATCTGTAAGTGTGCACTGATGTTTTTGAGAGGTGGTGAAAATTGTTGGATTAGAAAGACCGACTTCTGAGATGAGTTTTTAGGCCTGTAGACAAGGCCATCAGCAGGCTGTTAGAATTCTTCTGCCTTTGGCCTTGTGCGTCTTGTTAGGCTGGAGCAGCACCAGGTACCTCTTCTCTGCTGAAACACTGGTGATAAATCATTGCTCTTAGTTTATTTTCTTCTTTTCTTTCCAGCTTTGACTTCTCAGTCACCCTGTTTGCATTTTTGGGGCTCATGGCACTGGCATTTAACATGGAGCCATTCTACTTCATTGTGGTCTTGCGACCCCTTCAGCTGCTGAGGTGAGACAGGAAGGCTGGGAGGGGGGTACAGCGAGCAGCTGGGAAAGAAAACAGCCAGGCTTGTTTTCCATCAATCCAGTTGGGGACCAAGCTCCTTACCAGGAGAGGGCAAGGATTGCGCTGTGGGTACGTGACCATGGCAAACAGGAATTGCTTGGGGTAATGAGATTAGCCAGAGTTATCAAAATGAACGATAACAAAAACTTGGGATGGGATATGAAACCCTGTGCTTTGGAGCTTAAGCTGATCTCTAATAGAGATCAAGGGATTTACCAGGGGCAGATTATCCTGTGTCTGCCTTCGTGGGGTTCTTACACCTCCTCTAAATTGTCTGATGCTGTTCAGAGAAAAGCTCTTCTGTCAGGGTGAGACAGTCTGAGCCAGTTTAATAATTTCCATTGAATTACCAGAAATTACAGTTTTCAAAGGATGCTGCTTTCTAGGGTGAAGTACAGCCCTGCTCTAACTGCATCTCACACTTTAAGCAAGAGTGCGGCCTGTAGCCTCTCTGCAGCTCAGTAAGATGGGTCTGATTAACCCTCTCATCTTGAGGCTGTTACGGAGGTACATTCACCTTCGCAGAATGCTTTGAGAGCCATAGGGGGAAGGCATTTGAGGCAAAATGTTGTTTTGTTAAAAACAAGCTAATGTAATTTAGCTCTTCAGTGAGGATTTAAAGAACTCTTTATGACGCTCAAGGGGGGGAAAAAAAGTGATGTTTTCTCTGTTGCTCCCCTGCCAAAGCCTGTGTCTGGCAGCTGTGTTTCTCTGTAAAGGCTGATGGAGTTGCCAAATCTTAAATTAGCAGGCACAATGTAGTTTTCTTTCATCAATTTTTATTGGGTCATGGGGGAAACACAGAAAAGCTTGTGTCTGAGGAAAGCAGCAATGAATTCTGACCCTGTACACAGGACTAGTTTAAGTTCTTACAATTTTTATTTTTTTAAAAATAGCTATTTATGCATCATGCTGTGTAAAAAGACATAGACTTTTTCTTGAGATTCCTTAGTCCTGTAAGCACTTAGTTGAACGTGTCATAAACATTCAGATGGGACAGCGGGACATTCTTAGGTGAGCGGAGACCATTTGAGCAAGAGCAGATCCTGTGAGTCTGGTGTCAGGAAACCTTACTGTTCACTGACCTGGGAGGTACAGAGAACTGTGATACTCTTAACTGGAAAGTTGCAGTGCATAGGTAACTACTGGCTTCCTCCTTTCAGGCTATTTAAATTGAAGAAACGCTACAGAAATGTCCTGGACACTATGTTTGAGTTGTTCCCCCGGATGGCCAGGTACTAACTTCTGTTTGGGTGATGGTGGGGAGACGGGAGTGAAGGTTTACTGTCTAGGGCTGGGGTCAGGATAGGGACCTGTCAAACCTTCTGGAGGTGTTTATGCACTGATCTGTCAATAGATTGTTGCTGATTCTTCAGTGTGCTGCAGTGGGGTGTTAATCTTCCAATTTCTTGGAGCAGTATGTGATAAGCAACACCCCACCACCCTGGGCCTCCTCCTGCTTTTGTGTTAGGAGGATAACTAAGAGTCGATGTTTGTTTAATTTTTCTCCCCATCCCAGCTTTTGGTGAGAGGGGAGGCCCATTTGGGAGAAACATTGGCATGAGTATACTCAGAACCAGATAATTCCCTGTCCTTAGTGCAGCCACCTGAGAGCATTACGGTGAAATGGTGGGGCAGAAGGAGCTTGGTGTTTGAGTGGGGCATCCTCAGAACTTACTCCCTTGAAGGAGGTCTGAGCAGAGCATGGTAGCTAGAGAACCCTGTTCTTGGCACAGTCCCTGCATCCAAGGACATGGAGAGGGCAGAAACAGTGTGTGTTGTTCTTTATTAAAGAAACTGTGGAGAGATGTTTGTTTACCAGAAAAAGGCAGACTGGGAGGGAATCCAGGCTGTTCTTTAGTTTTTCTCTTCAGCGAGTTGCAAGCTCCTTGTCCAAGGACTTCTTGAATGAGAGCAGGCAAAGCACTGCAGAGCCACAGTGGCAGGGAAGGTGGTCTGGGGTTTTCAGTGCTGCTTCCCATCCGCTGGAATTTCCTTCCAAAGCAACCAGCCTGTGACTGTGTTTCCCTGCCTTAGCAACTCTTTAGTAGCACAGTACTCTTTCTGTTTTTGCCTGCAGCCTGGGTTTAACCCTGCTGATCTTCTACTATTGCTTTGCCATTGTTGGCATGGAGTTCTTCGCTGGCGTGGTCTACCCGAACTGCTGCAAGTGAGTACAGCAAATCTAACCCGCTCTGCAGTGGCTTTGGTGCACAGCCAGTAGCAGCAAGCTCTGGCAGCTCTCTCTCCCTGTGGAGAAGGGGCCAGAGGACTGGTCTGAATGGGGTTTTGTAGCTAAGGCAACACTCTGTGAAAATGTAGGAGACACTTCACTTGTCTAGGTAAGATTGGATGAAATGGCTTTTGCATTGCATTTGGAACGGGAGAGATTTCTGTGGTAGGGTTGGCTGGTTTTAATGAGCTCTGTAACTTGCCTCAGCTGCACTGGGAGGACTTCATGGTACTGTGGCTGGAAACTCTTGTAACATCTGCTCTAGAGTGAAGTTGGGATTTTTGTCTTGGTGATGCCAGAGTTGCTTGGGCAGATGTGTTACATATTTAGGCCTCACTTTGTACCAAGATAAATTCACCTGGTCTTGGAAGCTAAGCTGTCCTGTGCCCTTGTCAGTCTTTAACGGTGTGAGCCAAGAGTCCAACTCAGACACTCAGTTTCTCTGGTATAATATTTGCTGAATGATTAGAAAGACTCCATGTGCTCCCTGGGCTTGTGCTGAGCTGTGAAGGAGAGAGGCTTTCTTTCAGAGAAAAAGGCAAGTGTTGGCCAAGAGGGAGAAACTGCCACCCTGCTCACCACCTTCTAAGTGTCCCGGTATTTATAACCCTTGAGATTTTCCTTGCTTTTCCAGTTCTCTTCTCATTCTTTGTCCTGGTTTCTCCAACCAGCACAAGCACAGTCGCAGATTCCTATCGCTGGGTGAATCATACAGTTGGCAACAAGACGGTTGTGGAAGAAGGTTATTACTATCTCAACAACTTTGACAACATTTTGAACAGCTTTGGTAAGGGCAGTTTTGTCTGTAGCAAAGACTATTCCTTACTGCATCTGTGTTGCTGCAGAGCTGGATGGCAGGACTGTAATGCTCATGTAAGCCTGGGACTCTCCCATAGAGTCCTACTAATGCACCTCAAACACTCAGCATCCTGCTTTTTCTGTCTGGAGAACTCCAGCTGACTAATTGTGCCATGACTGTTTTGCAAGGTAAGCAGATGTCTCTTAAAAGCCAGTGTGAAGCCAGCAGATCTGTTCTGACTGGTGATCAGACCAGACTTCCAGAGATGTTTAAGGAATGCTCTAAGTCACTGCCCTTCTAAAGAACCAGTAGTGATGCTAATACATTTCTTTAAACCCACTGATGAAGATTAATTTGAATATGTTGATTACTTTCCAATTGATTTTTCTTAATGTGTGAGCAGAGATGCTTATTTCCTGGAGATTTCAGAGGTCACCATGCTCTCTAGTGGAAAGAGTCAGGTCTGTTTCTGATTCTTCTAAGAAATACGGATTAAGCCATGCTGCTGGTTCTGTGGATCTAACCCCCTTTGTCCAAAGTAATTGCAGTGATGAGGATCTGCATCCTGTCTCTGGATTTGCTGGCTGTATTGAAACTTTGGTGTCTTGCGTCAGTCTTCTCTGTCAAATACTTTGTCTAAGAATCACTGTAAAGTAGGTCAGGATGGATAAAGCAATTGTGTGTATTTTTTCTCCCACTTGTATACAGTCACGCTGTTTGAGCTGACAGTCGTCAATGACTGGTACATCATCATGGTAAGTAAACCTCAGCTACCTTGTATGTATAGACAGCACAGACTCTTTGTCAGTTGAGCTATATCTTCCATGCCACCACTGCTTTCTTCCCCTGGTGACTGGAGATGGACCCAACATTGTCACTTGTTGTTGCCAGACATCTTTTGGTCCTGATCGTTGGGCGGCATTTGACCTCTGGCACGCTGCTGGGCATGTTTTCTTATGTATCTTAACCAGCCTTCAGGCCAGGTTTCACAACCTGGACAAGTGAAGTCATTCTGTTTTCCAGCTTGTCACCCCGCTGTCCAAGCTGTGTTTTCGTAGCAGCAACGGCTCTTACAGCCACAAGCTTTAAATGTTTTGTGTACTTGCATATAGGAACCTCTCTTTATAGTTTGAGATTAGCTGCAAGGACCAGCTGGGGCATTGAGTATTGCACAGGCAGTCCCTAGGGCTACCTGTGAAGCCATGAATGAGAGAGCGAGCTTGTGTTTATGCTGCCTTATGTCTGTTGGCAAGCAGTTAACAGCAGACTCTCCCTTTTTTTGTGCACTACTGACTTCTCCCCTCTTCTCTTTAGGAAGGGGTGACATCCCAAACCACTCACTGGAGCCGTCTTTACTTCATGATTTTCTATATTGTGACCATGGTAGGTTTCTGGACATGCTTCGTGCATCAAATAGTGGGGATGAGGAGGGGAGGCAGCTTTTAATGTGTTCCAGAGGGAGCTTCCATCCCTAAATGAGGATAACTTTGCTCTTCTACATAAACGTCTTCCAGAAACAGGTGGGAGTCCACATCACTTGCAGAAAGTTGAAGTTATGGGCATTGACAAAGCTGATGCTGCACAAACCTGGGTCTGGGGTAAGGACTAGGGCAGCACAAGAGTTTTGTTCTGTCCCCGTTGTGGTTGACTGTTAGCGGTTTACTCACAGGTGGATGTGTGACATGTGCATCCCCTCTGCCATGGAGTAGCTGGGGAGCATAGAGTTGAAGCACAGACCAAATGCTCAGCTTCCTGTTGAATTGGGCTGGAGGAATCCCCCAGCAGCAGCTTCCTGATCTCTTCTGTTCACGTCCTCTCCTAGGTGGTGATGACAATCATTGTGGCTTTTATTCTGGATGCTTTCGTCTTCCGCATGAACTACACTCGGAAGAACCAAGATTCAGAAGGTCAGAACTGAGGACTGGTCGACCGACATTGTGTCTTCTCTCCCTGCTGTCTTATGTCTGTAGGAGAAAATGAGATTGGCCAGCAAAGACCAGATTTTTGCTCATTCTTTTGTGTGACATTTCTGTCTGGCCTTTCTGCTCTGCCCCTTGTCTCCTCCCCCAGCACTCCCCAAAAAGTGTGTGTGTGCGCATGTGCACACGCATATGAACTTCAACTACTTGAGCCGTTTCAACAAAATTATTTGAAGATAGGAAGTCTGCATGCATTTCATGAAAGAAATCTAGGAAATACTACGGCAACGATGTAGCAAAGCTCAACCAGAGACCTTACAGGAAGGGAAGGTGATTTTTTTTTAAAAAAAAAACAATTTCCCTTCCTCACTAATATACTCACTGGCACCAGAACATGTCTCCAAGTGGCTTGTCCAGCATTCGGGCACCAAAACACTGGATCCAAGTGGTTTGCCAGCACTTGTTGCCATGACATGGAGGACAACAGGCACTGCCTATCCAGTTCTTTCCACATCTCCCAGTTGTACTGGGACTGGTGACTGTGTGCTGGTTTTGGGCCTGCCTTCCTGTACCCTTTAGGAACTGACAGTGACTTGTCTCCATCCCCTCACCCCTGTGAGTCATCAGCTTTACTCACTGTCCTTTGTCCCCTGAGCTGGGTGTCTGAAACTGCATGTAACTTCATGACCTGCTAATTTAGGTGCCATAAACACATTAATCTCTTCCAGCCCTTCCCCTGCTATTCCTTCAGGTGAGCTACACCCAGACTTCTCTATTCATTCTCCATGCAGACTAATCTTAATAATTCTTTACACTTTTCTGCAGGAAGGGGATATAGCTACTGCATTCATATATTTAATACCAGGCAATCTTCTCCTCAGAAATGTGATGAAGGCCCCAGCCACAGGAGTAGCTTTGATCAGGCCCTCATCATTCTTAGGTGCCAGAAGATCAGATTTGTGTGGCTCAGGCCTTAGGAGCCAGGGGTTGTTAGTTACAGAAACACTTTTCATGGTGATCCCTCCTGCACCCAGTTTGAAGGGTGCAGTGAAAGCCATTTGTTAGCACTGAACTCCCAAGCTGTGTTAGGCAGCTGAAGGTCAAAAGGCAGCAATTCCTGTGTGATTATTTGCTTTGCTAGTTAATTTACAGGCAAGCAAAAAGCTACAAGAGTTTTTTTTTTTAAGATACAGAGGAGCCTGATGTTTTAAAAAGCTGAGATGCTTGCTGGCCCTACACACGAGTTAACTTCTTCCCTGCCTTGTTGGGGGACAAGGACATAGAGATTCTCATCACAAAAATAGGTACAGACTGTGCCTGATATCTGGCTTGGTCCTGTGTGCTGTTAAGCTTTGCTTTCCAGGATTATCGTAGTGGCTGATGAAGCATGCTCATCTTGGAGACTTCTTTTTCTGTTTCTTCTCCTTGCCTCTCCAGAAGACAATGGCATTGTGCTGGAGAAGGAGATCTCCAAGGAGGAAGTGGTTGGCATAATTGAGCTGTACAAGCGGAGTTCAGCTGCCACTGAAACTGCTCAGCTGCAGAAGATTGTTTTGCAGATGGACAAATACGGGGTAAGAGGAAACACTTACTGCAAGTTCTAAGCTTCAGGGGAGGGAGGCATGCCAGGGCCACGAATACCTTTTTGCTGTCTTAAGAGAGAAGCTACATGTGTCTTTGTTTTGTTGAGAGCTGAGCTACTGGAGGGACTCTGCAGCATTGTCACAAAGTTTTGCTGCTCTAGAGAAGTAGCAGCTGAATTTCCCCTGCACTCTGAATAGCCTTGACAACGGCTCGTTGCTATTGCCTGCAAACTTCGCTTAGACCTGTCCTGGCCCAGTACTGACTGGAAAAAAGTGTCTTTATTTTTCTCTAAGGAAGCCACTGTCTTGTAATTCTCCTGCATCTCTCTCTGTGCCATCGTACAGTTAGGCTTGGACAGTCCTGAAACATTATGCAGCAGTATGATGGTATCGATTTCAAACACCAGGCTTCCTTTCTCCATGGCACTGCTTACATTTTCATTCTAAAACAGGATGGGCAATTGGGAAAATGAGCTGACCTGGGTAACTGCTCTTGTCTCAGAACTGTTGTCTCATGCATCTGGGAAGAGCTTAAATGGTTGTTTTAATAATAGCCATTATATTACTGTATCACCACTACAAAGTGCAGGTGCTAGAGTCTCTTAGGCAACCTTTATTTGCTTTGGTTGGCTTGGTAGTTAAAGGCTGAGCTCGTTCACACAGACAAAATTCAGAATAGCGATGATGATACTGATCAGAAGCAGTTTTCAAGACAATAAACCAAAGGAGATGCTGTCCTCAACCTTGCAACAGAGTACAGAATGATGATGATGCCAGTCCTGAGGTTTCTTTTGCTTCTCAATTCTGTTTATATAACTTACGTGGTCAGAGAGTAATTCAGACTTCGGCTCTCTGCTTACGTGATTTAAGAAGTCCAGGCCCGTGGAGTAGATGGTGTGGTCTAGACAAGTGGGACCTGAAATTGTTCTCAGATGAGATCTTATTTGGAGGCTTGGGTTTGAGCCTTGTTCCAGACACTGATGTTGTGTTCATCTGACTAAATTAAGCACCACTGACAGACGCATCTGTCCGAGCTACAGCTCCCTCTGTAGTCTTTGGGGATCTGCTCAGTGTGACTCATCTCAGCCTGCAGTAGATGTCTGCATTTGTTTAGGTGATGTGCACCCTAAAATGCCTTTTTCCCATGACAACAGAAGGAGCCCAGGATAGCCCGAGCTCATCAGTGGATGATGGGTATCCTCATGAAGGATGCCTGAAGTTCCAGGGACTGATCCTGTGAGCTGCTCAGTGACTGATAAATGTCTTTATTGTTTTTTCCTCCTCCTTTCACCAACTCTTTAGCAAATGTCAACACTCTTTCTGGGACGCAGATCAAGGACCAAGAGTGATTTGAGTATGAAGATGTATGAGGAGGAGATACAGGTATGTGGGCCTGAGTTGGAAATATCAGCAAGTCTCTGTGGTGAGCAGAACATTGCCTAGAATAACAAACTACCCTTTTAAACACTGGAGGCCTTCTTCCTCCAAGACCGAGGCAGCCATATGCTCTGTGAGAAGGGTGGGCAGTAGATGAAGTGTACTTTAGATTCATCCATTCTGGCATTCAGGGACTTTCTTAAACCACAGAGCACGCCAGAGCCTCTTCAGTGGGTCCAGGTGCCCGGCTGTGCAGGCACATGTCAGCCGAGTCACGGTGACCGCACACTCTGTGTGCGTAGGCACTCCGGCTCGGCTGAGCTTACCTAGACTCACCCAGGCGGACGTGTTTGCTCGGGCTATGAGCACATGCGTAGTGCGTTCCTGGGGCTTGGCTCCTGAACACTAATTTGTTAAGCCACTGGAATGTGATCTGTGTTCGAGCTTGGGTGCGTCTGTCTGACACAGAAAGCGAGTGTTCTCCCAGGCAGAGTGCTGCTTGGTGCCAGCAATGCTGCCTGGTTTTCCTTCAGAATAGCAGGCTAACAAAGATAGGAAACACTTGTATCAACTGATTCTCTGGATTGTTTAGGGCATTCCTGCTAGTGCCCTTCGTGGTCAGGAGCTTTATGCCATGGATTTGGTCACTGTAGTGCCTGCCAGACATTCACCTCCAGGTTGAAGGTCATGGGCTAATGTAATGATTAGTACTGAAAGAATTAATCTTGTAACCATCTGAATCTGTCCTTTGTCCCTCGGGCAGCTAGCTTGGAGATGAGTCTTCAGTCCCCCTAACAAAAATAAACATGTTATTTACCATGGAGCTGGGTGGAAATCTGCAGAGAAGCTCCCTGCCTGTTCTGCTTGGTCTCTGATTCAGGGATGTGACATACTGTAACACCCTGGGCGCTGCCCAGGATTGGGAGCAACTCTTTAAATCCCAAACATCATGGGGACATCAATACTAGAGTCCTAGACGTTCAGGAGGGACATCTTGAGAGAGGGATGTTTCCTTGCCCAGGTTGGTCAGTTCACCCAACTGTAGCTGAGCCATAGCTGGTACTTCTTGCTTTGACTGTGGGTGGCAAGGTCTCAGTGCATCCAGCGCAGCCGTGCTGCAGTTAACCAGGTTGTTCCGGGAGGTTAGGCTATATCCAGGGCTTTGGAAAGAGGCCCTCTGTGCCTGAGCAAGTGTGCCCTCACATGGCAGAGCAGCCAAAGGCTCTGCCCTTCGGGGGGCTGTGGGGCCAGTATGGGGCTGAGCCCGATCGTGGTGTGTTTGATCTCCTGTTGCAGGAATGGTATGAGGAGCATTCCAGAAAAGAGGAATCTCAGACACCGTTGCAAGAGCCTGCATCTGCTTCCAACAGCTCTCTGAAGCCCCCGAGCCTCCGACAACGCTCCCAGACTGTCATTTAGGCCTAGCTAATGCAAGCCGCCTTCTATGCAATAACCTAGAGTATTACTTCACAACGTGTATATTGGGATGATGTATATAGATCTGTTCAGTGTACTGTTCAGCTTTAGGGTTTAAATCTCTTCCCCTAGGCAGTGAATTGCTGAAAAACCAGAGGCCCAGGGGACTCTGTGTAAGGCTGCTACACAGAGATTGAGCACGATGCCTATGCTCAGCACAGAGTGAATATCTTGGACAGAACAGAGACCTTCTCCCTCTGAGCCGCTTCCCAGGCTCAAGCCTACTGTTTTTCTTACCACTAACAGACTTTGGGGAAAGGGATGTGTAATCCATTAACAGCAGGAAATGTGCTGAAGCCACCTGCTTAATATTAAAACTTTAGCCCTTTTTGAAGATCTCTTTGGCTTAAAGGGTACCTTAACCTAGGAATAAAAGATCAGGGAGTGACTTTTTGTTTCTTCTCCACATTCCTTATGCAAAGAAAGTGGAGGTGGTGTGAAATTCCAGCACTTTCGGAAGAGCAGTCTGCCTTTCCCCTCCTTTTTGGCACATCTAGATGCACTCCCTCTAGTAGATCCAGCTCTGATTATTGAATTTAACTGTCCCTGAGCAGTTCTGTGGCAGCTGGAGACAGAACTGAGGGCCAGCATCTCATCGTGTTATGACCGTAGGTGGGACAGGAGTTTGAGGAGACAAACTCTGTCTCTGCTGTAGCTATCCAATATCTGCATCACTGCTGGTCGGTTCTGCCTGTGGCACTGCCTGGGACTGGGATCACCTCTGTAAACCCCAAAGCCCCTGTCTGTTCAGTGAGGGGGGGATTCTGCAGAGTGGAAGTGGCTGTTGACCTCTGCCACTTGGCCACCTGCTCTGTAAATGGCAAATCTCTGGCGGGCGCTTAGCTCAGAGAGATGACTAGGAGGAAGAAATGGAAGGTTTTGCATCTCCAAGTCTGACTTCTTTCTGCCTGGCTCTGGGTTAAGGAGAGCTTATGGGCATCAGACAGTACCGCTGGTTAGTCCTCAGCCAGGTCACTGCTTTGTTTATACAGGTGAGTGAGTCCCAGGCAGCAGTGTTGCTCCTCCCTTGCTCTCACCCTTGCAGAAATGTTCCACAGGCTGGCAAATGCTGACTGAGTCAGATCTTAGGAAGATCCACTGAAAAGCTTTACTGTTCCCCTGAATTTTGGATGCAGGAGAAGCGTGGAAGACGATGATTCTCCTCACCTGTTTGCTTTTCTGCAGCTGGCAAGGAGGCTGCCAGACCTGGTAGCTGAGGGACGGGAAGGAAGGGGGAAAAGGGTTCCCTTCCCAGCTCTGCCACATTTATTCTGTGATCATGGCAGGTTGCGACATCACTCGTGTTTCATTGCCGGCAATGTGATGAGAACTTGTCTCTGTGAAGTCCCCTTTTTTTCCCTGTCAGCAAAGAAAGTGCTGAGCGCTAGAAGCATCTGTCAACCGGGAGGCTCCCCTCACCTCTTGCTGTTTGATCTTTTCTCAGGTTCAGACTAAGAGTAGAGCTTGCTGGGGAGGCTTTCTCCTTCCTCCAGACAGATCAGGCAGTGGGAGATCTGTGTGCCCGTTCCCTTTGTCCCACATACCTGGTTTTTTCTTGGTAGCCTCGCCACATGGCACAAGGACAGCAGGAGAGGACTGATCCTACCCGGGCAGCTCAGGAACATTTCCTGGGTGGCTGAGACTTTCAAAAGTAGGCAAGGCAGAGAGCTGCTTCTGAAAATCTCTCCCTGCATAGCATGGTGGGAGCATTTGGGCTATGGGATGGAAAGAGTGGGTGAGCAGCTTTCCCGGCAGCATGCGTACCAGCGTCTGCTCTCAGCCCTTGCCAAATTCCCTGGGTGCCTCGGGGCAACTCTTTGTTTCCTTTCTGGGTACTGCAGGTATGAAACTACTTCTGAGCTGAACCGTGAAGGACCTTAAAGGGCTGTTTTCCAAACCATAAATTTGACCACAAATTAATGAGCAGTGCAGTTGTTGCTCTTGCAGTTGCTCTGCATGGAGTGGCAGCCTGGGAGATTTATCCAGATTAGTCCTGGGGCTGGAGATGTTGTTTATTCTGGTTTAAATTGTGGGTGGGATGAATGAGCATTGTGAAGGTTAGGGGGGGAAAAAACGTGGCTGGGTTTAAACTCAGCATTCCCCTACAGCCTATTTCTCCTTGCAGGGCTGTCCGACTTTTTTTGCTGTGTTTTCTGGGTGCAAAAGGAGCTGCAGCTTTAAGCTATGTTGAGGGGGGCACTAACCTGCTTAACATGCAATAACAGGGCTCTCACGTCTCGGAGGTGGGTATGCTGGACTGGGGTTCAGGGCTTAGGTGCTGCTTCCATGGTTTCGTGCTGAGGTGTTGATCGACCCCCACGTACACACTGTATTAATTATTTTTGTAAATGAAGGAGGGTCACAGAAGTTTACTTCTTCCATACAACTTTGGAAGGAAACAAAGTTTGAGTACGGGGCATCCCCTTCTATTTATCCTCCTCTCCCCCACCCGACACACAGACTAACGACAGAGACAATCATTTTGTAGGGAGCAAGGGAGGAAGCACTGCAGGATTTTGTATGCTGGCGTTTTGTTTATAAAATTATTTTATGGACATGTCTGTAAAATGTTCTCTAGATATTTTCAAGCACACTAATAAAAAGCATCCTCGGCTTTGTAAAGGCAGTGGCTTCCTTTCCTCCTTCCCGTGTTATTCCAGAAGTGGGGCTTGGCCGCAGCTGAAGCATTTCCACAGTGTTTGAAGAGGAGCGGTGCCCGTCCTCCCTCTCTGGTGGCAACTGCTTGCGTGGGCATATTTTGCATGCATGCCCTGCTGAGCTCTGAATTCTTGTTCCTGGACATGGCAAAGCCCAGCTTCCTTTCTGTCCTCCTCCCCGCCGGTTTTTTTCCCAAACATTAAGAAAACGCTTTCAAACTTAACGTTTTTTAAAGCTATCCCAATGCAACGTTTAAGGTTAGAAGGGGGTTTCTTTGCCCCTGTACCTCTGCGTTGGTACGTTGGCTGCGGTTTTGATTGCTTGCCCTGCTGTGTGTAAGGAAGCAGGGCTTGTCTCCCAGGTTAATTCCAGCAGCTGCTGGTAACTTGTCAGCAGGTTCAGGGCAGAGCCAATAGCTGCAGGCGCAGGGAGTGTTATTTTTTGTGAAAGCCTGTATCTGGTTAGAAAAAGGAGAAATGATCCAGGCCCAGGAGGCTGCTGGCACCCCTAGAAGGGAGCAGGAACCAGGTCCGGCGGTTGTGCTTCTTGCAAAACAGCCCCTCTCTCCCCACGGAGCAGAAATGTGGTTGGCCGTCCATAACAGCAGTTTGCTCTCTAGCCCGTGCCCTGTGGACCCTCTTGACAGGGAGCAGTGGCACCGGCCTACCTGCTCCGCTTCTCCTGGGACCGTGGGCTGCCCAGCCAGTGTCCCCATGCCAGGGGAGCTGAGTAATGTCCCGCTCGGCCCGTGCTGACCCTGTGCCGTGACACTGCAGTTCCCAATGCCCAGTCAGGCGCATGTGACTGCTGTTGAGAAATCAGCTGCTGGGGAACCTAGAGGAAACCACTTCCCCGAGCTGCTGAGGAAAACCGCCCTGCTCGGCTGAGGGGGTCAGCCCCCCCAGGCCCCTCTGCTGCTGGCTCAGCTCCGGAGAAGCAACGGGTGTTCCCTCTCCCCTCCAAAGGCATCGTGCTGGGTAAGGGTGTAGAGCCGGAAAAAACACGCTTGCAGCAAACAACACAAGTCAAGGTTGGGTTCGTGTTTTGGTTTTGTATTGCAATTTTTTTTTTACAGTGCCTAAACCGAGTCTTGCCAGAGGCTAACACTGTGTGTGGAAACTTTCAAGTCCTTTCCTACAGGTCCATCCACCGTAGGAGGAGGAGAAAAGTAGGATCTGAAACTCAGGTTGAAAAACATAGCTTAAAAAAGCAGGGGAAACCAGCCTCCCTTTGTTTGTTGAGGTTTTTTTCCTCCAGCTTTGTTTGCATTAAAACCAAGCACTGCCCTGGAGCTTTGTCTCACCTTAACCGCATCTCACTTTGCCTCAGCTGCTATTTCAAACCCACGGTGCGAACACATCATGTCCTTTGCAACGACAAACTTGTGCTCAGACCTTCACAGAGTTACCCTGTGTAGCACGACTGCCCTAGCCCTGTCCCAGAGCAGCCAGGATGGAGACGGGGAGGGGAGAGTAAAGTGGTTGAAGAAGTAAAACCTCTCCTGTTGTGAGCCTGGGCTGGAGCTGTCTTCTCCTCTGCCCCTACCACCGGGACCAGAGGAAGCTGAGGTCTTAACCTCACTCCTGCTCAGAGCTGCCTTGAGTTAAACAAGATTAAACAGAGCGGGGGGAGGACAAAGCTAATGACTCACAGCTCCTTTTCCTTTCCCAAAGCACAACCAACCAACAGCCCCCCGTCCCTAGAAAGCGAAGGCTGGGCTGGCACGTGATGCCTCAAGCACATGATGGCAGCGGCATATTTGGGGTCAAGGAGCCCTTGTCCCCCTGGCAGGGACAGGGAGAGGGGAACGGTGAGGCCCCGATCCAGTGGGGAGGCAAAGCGAGAGCCAGGGGTGGATGTCCATCTGCCGGCGCTGGGGCCAGTCAGAGGGTGGAGAGACGGATCACCCTGAACTCGGTCAGCAGGGCCACGCAGAGGAAGGCCAGGTAGTAGAGGATGAGGCAGACGCCATACGCCTTGCCCAGCTGGAAGCACTGTGCTGGCACCGACACGAAGGAGAAGACCAAGCTCAGTCCTAGCGCCCCAGCGAGGATCCAGACCAGGAGGCTGTCGGGCTCCAGCTGCCGGAGAGATGGGGAGTGATGTGGAGTGACAACCGGGGTCCTGCTGCCAGCCCAACCCGTGCCACCATGTCCCTGCAGCCTTACCTTCACCACCAGCTGGCTGCTGGTCATCTGCAGCAGGCAGCCAAGTCCCACGCCGACCAGGATGTCTGGGGCACGTTCAGGATGGAGACGCAGCGCAGGGGACCCTGGGGGAGCGTCGGAGCGGGCCACGTCCCTCCCGCCCCAGGGAAGGGAACAGCACCGGCCCTCCTCCTCCCTGCCTGCGCCCCGTGGCTGTTGCCTAGCCCAAAGCGTTGCCTGTTTGTGGCAAATACAGCCTGGAGCACTCGGGGAGGAGAGGCTTCAGCCTGGTCTGGGGACCACACAAAGCCTCCCGGCAAGAGGCACGGCCTCTTCCCCTCCTTCCCTTTGGCAGATCCCAAACCTGGCAGACTCCAGCCCAAACTCCCACCCCGCTGGGGCTGGGACAGCAGTGGGGATGGGGGGATGCTGCTGGCTCCATCCCTGCAGCTCCTGCGGTTCACAAATACCACGTCAGTCCCCCCACACTGTGCAGGCACCGGAGAGTTTGCCAATATCCCAGGGCCTCTGGGGTGGATCCTGCCCAGCTCCTTCCCAGGGGTTCCCCAGGAGCAGGGGCTCTCCCTGGGCTGTAGGCAGGGAAACTGAGGCAGCCACTGCCGCAAGTAGCACCACCACCACCTCCCCCGGCACCCAAAGGATACTGAAGATGATTCCCCCGAAGCAGGCGGAGAAGGCCATGCGGGGATAGCCCTGCCGTGCCATGGTGAGGTCAGAGAAGGTGTCTGTAGAGGGAGAAAGGGAGACCTTGGGGGATGCCAGGACAACAGGTGCGCCTGGGGTGGCACTGGGGCACAGCACAGCCCTTACCGCCGATGCTGTTGCCCCAGGCCAGCAGCGTCAAGCCCAGCACAGTGTTGCTCAGCTGGAAGATGACACCCAGGGTCCGGAGGATGTTCACCAGCTCCGTGGCTGCGGCATTGATCCACATGGCACTGGCGAAAAACCCGAGGAAGGCAAATACCTGCCAGGCAGAGGGGTAAGCCAGTCCCCGGGTATGTCCCACAGGACCCTGGGCACCTCCAGCCAGCCACGTCCCTCCTGGGGACACTGGTGACCGGGAAGGAGGTCCTGTCTCCTGCTCTGCCCCCAGGACTCTCAGCCCAGTCCAGAGCGGGCTGGGCTAGTCACCAGTGGGCATTCAGGGCTGGGGGGCAGCTTACACAGTGGTACTTGGGTGGCTCCTCGTTGCTTGTGGTGATGAAGATGATGATGGCCAGGACAGAGCCAACCAGTGTGACCAGTCCCCAGACTGGGAAGATGCCCTGGATCTGGTACAGCCCATCTACACGTGGTCGAGAGAGGGGGCATCAGAGTGGCCCTGCAGGCACCACATGGGCTGGGGCAGGATCTGACCAGGCTTATGGTATAAGGTAAAGCCTTGTCCCCTAAAGCCACCTCTGCTCCTTGGGGCTGCTCCCCTCTGTGCCTCAGTTTCCCCAAGACAGGTGAGGCCTGCCCCATTTTTCTCCCAGGACCTGGATGCTGGGGGGCCCAAACCCCCACCTCTGGGGGGAGGATGGAGCCATCCAGCTGCAAACCAGGCCCTCTGGCTTGGCTCTTCACTGGCCCGTCCTTCCCTCCCCGGATGGGATGCCAGCTCCAGAGGGCTTCTACAGTCCCCAGGGCTTTGGTGGCCATCTTGGTCCTGTCCCCTCCTGGGTGTCCAGGGCTCTTACAAGTGCCTGACTTCAGAGTGAGGATGCAGAGCAGGGGGCTGGTCAGGATGTGCAGGCAGTTGAGGGGTCTCTTCCAGTTCAGGTCATCCTTGTCGGGGTCCACGATGGGAACGGTGAGCAGCAGCACCAGCTCCACAGGCACCTGGGTGGAGCAACCATGAGTGGGGATGGGGGACCCCCAAGACAGGACACCCCAGGAAGTGCCGCATGGCCTGGCCCCCCCCCGCCTGCCCTTGGACCACCGTCCCCATTGCAAAGCCCAGGGGTGACGCAGCCCCAGGGGCCAACAGGGAGGGGGATGCCCCGTGTGGGAGCTCCCCCTGGCTCGGGTCCCCCCCTACTCACCTTGAGGACCTTGAAAAGCCGCCAGTACCAGGGCTTCCTCCTCCACTTGAGGTAGTCCAAGGGGCTGAGGGCAGTGGTGAGAATGCGCAGGGAGGTCTCCCGGGAAGGGATCAGGGGCCGGTACTCCTCGCCTGTGAGGGGCCGCAGTGGCTGAGCGGGGCGGGGGGGTCCCTGGCCCCCCACCCCAACCCCCCCAGCACGGGGCTGCGGTCATCTGTGCAGCCCCAGGGAGATCCCCCTGCCCCACTGGTCACAGCTGCCCCATGGGTTCGGTCACGCATACGTAAGCCTCGGGATCCCTGGGACCCCCAACCACCCCCGAGGACAGAGCGGAGCTGGCCCCAAGCCCACTGGGAATGGACGTACCGTAGTCCCCACTGTTTGTGCCCGAGGACTGCTGCTCTTCAGCATCCGTCGGCATCTCTGAGGGGAAGAGGAGAGAAGGGGGGTGTGGAGGGAGACCCCAGCACGCCGGGGGTCCCATCGGCACAGCCGGGTGGCCCTTACCTGGTTCCCAGGGTCCGGGGGGAGGCAGCCCTTCCCCCCGCTGCCGCCGGTGAATCCAGGTGCAGAGCACCACGGTGAACACATAGAAGACATACAGCCCCAGGTAACCTGGGATGGGGGGAGCGGTGGGTGGTTACGACACCCCCAGGTTGCTTTCATCACCCCCCAGCCCCAACCCCCCACCCATGCTCACCCAGAGCCTCTCCCAGTGTGATCCTGCCGAAGTAGAGAACCATGAAGGTGAGGAAGACAGCCACCATGTAGAAGATGACATCCCTGAGGAAGGGCCTGGAGGCAGCCGTGAAGGGCTTGACCAGGGCGATGCCCCCGGCCACCACTGTAGTCACGAACACTCCAGCACCTGCCAACGCAACAGGTCCCTCTCAGGGGGGAACATCCCATGGCCCCGCAATGTCCCCTCAGCCATCACCCCCCCCAGCAGCCCCCAGTGGGGGTCTCCTTACCAAAGACGGCCCCGATGGCCAGCCCCGCCGTCCGGGGGTCAGAGAAGGCCACCACGGCGCTGAAGACATCTGGCGCCCCGTTGCCAAAGGCCAGGAAGGTGACACCATGGAGAGGGGACGTCAAGGAAAAGACCTGGTGGCCTCCTCTCCACGGCGACACAGGGCACCTGCCCGCTCTGGCCACTGTGGGACTCCCTCCCAGTGCCACGCACACCACCACTCACCCCACCGCCGTCTCTGGTTCGCACCCCAAATCGGTTTCCCCCGGCAGGGTGCCGAGAGGACACAGAAGTGCCCCCGTCACGGCTGCCTGCCCTGTCCTTGCATCCCCCCTCCCTGGCCGAGGTCCCCCATGACCCGCCAAGGATACTGCCACATTGTGAGACAGCTTCAGGTTGGTGGAGATGGCCGATAAGTTGGGACAGAAGCTGGAAGGGCAAAGAAGGAGGTGGAGAGGGGTGACGGGGCTGCTCCGGGACCACAGGTCTCCCCGCTTGCCCCCAGGGACAGTCCCCTCCTCTGCGGGGCTACTCACAACTTCTCTGCTGTCACGCTGAGGATGATGAACAGGTACAGGAGCCAGAGAGCCTGTGGGGTCAGGGATGGCAGAGAGAAGTGTCAGTGGGGTCCCCATGCCCCGTCCCAAAAGCGCAGGAGCATCCCCCAGCAGCATCACCCCCATTCCCATCCTTACGTAGAGGGTGACAGCCAGGGGCAGCAGCCGGGGGGGGAAGACGCAGAAGACCCCCTGGAGGTAGTCGAGGAAGCCGCCCTCCAGCCGGCAGTCAGGGTTGCTCCGGATGAAGCGGCACCACTCGGAGCTGTTGCGTTTCCGCACCTCCCAGCACTGCGGGGCAGAGCGTGGGGTGCTCGGCCGGGCACCCCAAGTCCCACCCCCACCCTGAGAGCCCACCGCCCTCCAGTGAGGGCTGCCACTGGGCACCCTGCGGGCGCCGCTGCCCCGCTGCGGGGCTGCTTTCGGTATGTCACTGTCATCCCTGCCTCAGTTTCCCCATCTGTGCTATGTGTGCGTGGGTCACGGGCTGTGCCAAGGCCAGTAGAGGTGCAATCCCTTGTCCCCATGCCTGTCCCCGTCCCCAGCAGCACAGGGCCCCGCGCCGCAACCCCCCCCTCCCCAACCCCAGCCATGGGAAGGCACCGGCCTCGCAAGCAA
>VYZV01019357.1:18541-55296 GCA_013401275.1 Pandion haliaetus
CCACGGTGGGGCAGGGGACGACTGAGGAATCTTCCCCCTGATGAAAGATGTGGCGAGCTGACCCAAAAACCTCCATCCCCTGTTCCCCTGCGCCACCGGGGGTAGGAGGTAGAAAGCACCGGGAGTGGAGCTGAGCCAGGAAGGCGGGAGGGGTGGGGAGAGGTGTTCTGATGTTTGGTTTCCCTTCCTAATATTATCCTTGTTTTGATTTGATTTGTAGTCAATGAAATTGATTTTGTTTCTTCCCCAAGTTGAGCCTGTCTTTTGCCCATGACCATAAGTGGGGAGTGATCCCTCCCAGTTCTTGTCTCGACCCACGAGCCTGCCTTTGGATTTTCTCCTCATCCCAACGTGGCTAGGCGAGGGGGTGGGGGGTGAGTGAGCAGCTTCGTGGTGCTTTGTTACCAGCTGGGCTGATAGCGAAACCACGACAACATGTTTTATTAGGGAGCACTAGAAAAGCAAAATGCCCTGTTGCAGTCTTCTCATGCAACCTTGGCTTACTATTGGATTTGTACCTCAATTTCCTACACATATACTGGGGTAAAGAGGAGGAATGGACTTATTTTTTCCTGAATATGTAGGGTGAGAATTAATCTGTTAAAATGTGTGATGATATCTTGAGAAGAGAAACAATCATACATTATTATGGCAACCCTGAAAAAGCTAGTGTACAGACATAACAGAGTAATAAAACACTGGTTTTTATAGTTGCAAGAAGAGTCAGGGCCCAGATGTTGAAAATTAGTGACCAACACAGTGTTATTAAAATTAAATCTCATTAAATGCAATTAAAAGGAAAAAAAAACCCAAAATGAAAAACATAAGCACTGGTGGATTATTTCAGTCATTTGGCTTTAAAAAGTCACTAACAAAATGCTTTTTCTAATATAACTTAACAATAGAACAGGAGAAAGAAAAAGAAAGAAAACTAAAAAGGAAAACTTTAGACAACCAACAAGTCACTCTGAGTTATTTAGTCATTCTGAAAAATGAACTTATTGCAGAATTTGTTATCTATAGCATAGAAATGTGCAGTATGGTGGATGCTGGAATTTCCAGTATTAAAAATCACACTGAAATATTAGATCTTTACAGATCTGAAAGTAAAGAGAAAATACGCTAAAATAATTGCCTTCAGGTTTTTGTTGAAATACTGTTTGAGCAGTATGCCTGTGAGATTATGAATAGCAGTTATTTAAAGTGAGTATCTTCTAACAATCCAAATTTACATTCATATCAGAATTATTTATTTTGTTTAAAGTAGGGAAATCTCCACATATGTAGGGCTTTGTTTCCATTGCCTTTGATACTGAACCTGTGTGCTGCCAGATCAGCCACAAATAC
Organism: Pandion haliaetus; assembly: GCA_013401275.1. Classification (NCBI taxonomy): domain Eukaryota; kingdom Metazoa; phylum Chordata; class Aves; order Accipitriformes; family Pandionidae; genus Pandion; species Pandion haliaetus. Next base: position 19,889 of record VYZV01019357.1, read on the forward strand.
ATAATTAATCTTCCTCTGACATCAGAACATAATCACCTTTTTGTTCAAGCAGCACAGCATACTATCCCTTGCAGATATGATGTCTATGTACTGTTGTTTGCTGTGGGAAGACAAAAAAATGACACCGGATCCAGCCTGGCCTAAAAACAGGTTGTCCAAAACGAATCAACTTTTGTTTTTTTTAACACAGATTTAAAACTTCCCAGTGAGTAAATCAGTGGTTTGTACTATGTGGTCAAATCATTTTAGCCTGCTGTATCTGTTATACAGCAATTTTGAATCATGACCTCCATATGATTCGGTGGTGCAACTTCTGTAATTACTGTCTCTGATGAATATCTTTGGGCGACAAGGCATCATATTTTAGCTTATTTACAAAATATTCAAATTTACAGGGCACTAAGGGCACTAAAAGACCTGACTGGCCTTGAGTGGCCTTACAGGGGATCCCCAGCCACAGCGTGCCCATGGGGCCAAGAGCACTATTCACACCCTGTACTAAGAGACATTTTAGGTGTACCTGCCTTCTGACTCCTTTTTCTCCTAACTGGACCTCCACGGGCTCACCTAGACCCTGCCATGTTGGCTCCCCTTGGTATGTCGGGAGTTTTGGATGGACCCTGTTACCAGCTCTGCCTCCTGTGCTCAGACCCTGTACGGCTTTGCCCGGTTGGTGGGGGCACTGCCCATACCGGTGTCACCCTTGGCTCCTATCTCACTTTCCTTTAGCAAGCAGTCAGCCCTCACCGCTCTCTGACACAAATACATTTTTGAGTCCAACTATTATTGTTAAGGAACAATTCAGTCTGCCTAAAAACTTTTTTTTCAGGTTTTAGGTGACAGAGTTTTGTAAGGGAGGCAGTTTTTTTTACAACACTGCTTTTTTGCAGATCTTGTGAAGATCATCAGGATATTGCATCTGGTACAGAGGCAATGACACTATGATCTTTGTCATTTTAAAAAATGCCAAGTTAAAGCTTGCTCCATCTTGCTCTGTATCAGCAAGGTTTTTTAGTTTGCTCATTTTTGTTTCTCGGTACAAAATCATTCCTTATTTTCCACTGCCATGGGCAGAGAAGGGCAAGTTTTGACTGTCTTGAACAGAAAAAAAAAATGACAAAATGAGTCTCTGAACCAGAATACTTTCTAGTGACCCAAAGAGTTTAAGACATTCTCCTAGAATATAATGCACTTCTAATCTAACCAGGGAAAAAGTAACCTTTCAAGAGTATATAGAACACTGGAAAATATAAAGACATACAAATACACACACACAGACACATTTCACCTTATAATAGCAATGCATTTAAAGGAATTGAATTTTTTTTAACCATAAAAAAATGTCAATTTTCTTGTGTGTAAAGATGTTATTATAGATATTGATGGCTAGTGCAAATGTGTCACATACTTCTAGCTCACTATAATATTTCTTATTTAAGGGCATGGGAAAGTAAGAAGCCAAATCAAACAGGCTTAATAATTTGCATCATGCTAGTACACTTTCAGAAGTATGCTGTTAAATATTAATGAATTTCATTCTCCTGAGATAAAGTTTAGATCTGTGTAATTTTTATGAGTTCATGTATATGCTTATACTCTCATAAATACCCATGTGTACCATATTAAAAAAAAAAAAAAAAACAAACCAAAAAACCCAACAGTCTAATTGCTTCCATCCTCCCATTTATTTCCTGCTGTAATGTATTGGGTCTAATCCTGATCTCACTAGCTAAAAGATTTAATTTGATTTATAATTCTGTCACACACCTTTAGCTCTACTTACCTAAGTGGAGTTAGAAGGAAGTTGACGAATTCATATCTTCCCATATTCTACTCTATTTCCATATTGAAAAATATAAAATGGTACTTGAATTCACATTATTATTTCTCTGAAAATGTGGCAATAATATTTTGACATAGACAAGCTGAGCTTCTTTGCAATTCATTGTCAAAATCAAACACTGAAGAGTAAAACTCTCTGAGGGAATAGCTTAGATCACAGCTTTGCAACTGGGAGTTATCATAGATTTAACTTAGTTGGGTCTACCTTGATTTAACCAAGCAAGGCCCTGATTAAATATGACATTCTACTAAATATGTTGCTCTGTTTAACACCTTTAGAGGTACTCTGTAAGACTAGCTATAAACATTTCAGTTTCATAAATACTAATTTAATATTGAGTCTTCTCTCTGGTTTCCTCAAGATTTAAATTGAGTATCTGGGGAGAAGAATCAAAGCTGAATGCTAGTGCCATTGTTTAGGGTTTTTATGTCTGTTCCAGGACATTTGAAAGAAACATAAAACCAGAGGCCTGGAAATGAACTCATAAATATTTGAATCCAAACCTTTGTTATTGAAAGCAACCAAATTATACATTCTCTTCTAGAAATTTTCTGGTTTGATTGATTCCAAATGGCTTTGAATAACAGAGACCATGGATACAATGCAAGGTATAAGGATAGAATCTAAAACATGAACTGTGGCAAACCTTTTTTTACAAGTACTAGGTAAATCAAAGCATAGCTTTAAGAATATATTAAAATGAACTACACAGAAGCAGCAGACATTGAAGTGAGTTTTGATTTTTCTATGCTAAATGAAAGGTTATGTATTAATTTGCTTTTCTACATTCACCTTGTACTAAACTTATCTCAGTGCTGAAGATGATAACAGAAACATTCAATACAGTGTTAACTACTGTAAACTTGTTTTCACAATTATCTATATTTAAGTAGCTTGATATACTTTAATCCAGATGTCATATAAAATGCATATACACTAATTGTTTCATTGACTCAACTCTAGACTGAACTCTTTAGGTCAATAAAACTGAAAAGCAGCTCTGCTAACTTGAAAATCCCATTTCTAACTTACTTCATTTATTTTACTTCATCAAAAGTGTAAGATAGGTAAGAGAGGGGTATTTACCAGAGGACAATATTTTAGCAAAAAAAAATATATATATTTAGTCACATGGGGAAAGTGTTATACAATATGTAGAAATTGTGTATGGATAATGCTAGAGTGAATGTAATCATGGTAAGTAATACATGAAAAAGATTACAGAGAAAAGAGAATAAAAAGAAATGGTGTAGCTGAGAGGCTGTAGAAGTAAGGAACTTCTCAATTCCACATCTAGAACTGACTACAGAATGATATCAAACTGGTTTAGTCAATCACAGCATATAAATATTAGGCTAAGGTTAGTTCTAATCTGCTTAAAAGCAGGTAACAAATTAACTAAATCCACTTAACTTATTTGTAGTAATGCAGCTTTATTTTAGAGATAACAAAAGAAGTGCTATTCCCTGGAGTAGTGCTCTGGCATTCTTCTGAACTTGTGTTCATGCTGAGATTCTTACTTGCAAGTTTAAAAAAGCTATCACTTCTTCACAACATGTGAAGCTAGGATGAATTTTAGTTCTAATACTGGCCACCTATTTAACATTTAGTTAACTATTTAATGAAGTATTAACATATTAGACCTCAGATTTTCATTAAGGAAGTTATTTCTTAAGGTTGTTTGGGGTTTTTTTTGCCTTTTCCGTCTGATATCCAGTGTCTGCTGTATTTTCTGATTCATATTTTCAGTCAAGTTCTTTAAAAGTAACTTGGACAGTTGGTTTTTTTACATTTTTTTTTCTTTTCCCTTTTTTCCACCCCAGAAACTCATCCATTGAACTCTTTTGATTCTCAGCCAGTGTGGGGGGTAATGGTTTCCTTCATTCCCACACACATAGGAAGAAAGAAAAAAATGTAGGTTTGCAAAGACAAAATGGGAATGACTCCTCTTGTGCAGCTTNAAATACTGACAGACTGAGATAACAGTGGCAGTATTGTTTTTTCTATACATACTAAACAATCTCAGATGAAATCACTTTTGTATAAAAGCTAGTATGACAAGGAAGAACAATTTATGTAATAGTCTGTTTCTTGTTTTTCAACACTTGCTGAATGAAACTGAGAAGTTTGAACTGAATAATTTGGCAGTATTTTTTTTTTTTATATTTTCTCTTGTGCTGTTAGACAAAAAAGAAGAAACCCTCAGAACAGTAGCATGGCTACTGGGAATTTGTGCGCACTTTGTNAATTTGTGCGCACTTTGTGAGTTTGTAATGTTTTGAAGAGGAGAAAGAGGAAACAACCTGCTTAGCTAGCTTCTCAGTGATATTTCAATGAATGAAATTCGACATAAGTGAAATAGTACAGCATTAGCCCATCTTCCACTTCTCACTATAATCACACCACTGCATAGAGATAAAGACCTGAGATATTTTCCAAATAGTTTTTTACGGCAGCCATGCATCCTCAGCAGACTCATTGTGACTCAGTTTTATCACATAAAGTAGAAAATGCAAGAGAATAATAAGAATGCTTTTTTTTTTTTAATTTAGTGTCACAAGAATTCTTGTATTTTGGGGGGGTAAGGAAAGAAAGTGAGACAATTCCCCTGGACACACACCAGATTTAACAGACTTGTTTTGCAAATTTAAGATTCCTGCTGCAAAGCAATTCCTTATTTCTTGTTCTTTTCAGTCCTGAGAATTGACCTAAAACCATGTATACGGTTGACATTTCAGTGGTATCTAGTGGAGACCATTCAGCTTCAATCTGTGGACTGTGAATACCCCTCCTAGTATGACAATTTCCTTTATTTTCACCATTACATGTGTTAGAAAGACAAGTAGTCTGAAATCCAGTAGAAGCCTTAGAGGTAAGGTTTTACATACTGACTGGAAAATGTAGAAGCAAAAACCATTTATGTATGCTAAAGGCAACTATACTGTTGCCTTTTCCTGTTCTATGCTCATTGGCCACAGCAGAATTTTAGAGGAAAAATTGCCTCAGAATTAGAGTCCAGACACTCCCCCACCACAATACCTTTTCCTCTCTTTTTCTTGCCATAGCATCTCTGTGAATGAAAAAAAAAATGTATTGTCAGTTTTCCTATAGCCATTTCAATTTCATACTTCAGTTTGATCTTCCTCTTCCGTATTCTTCTGGTGCCCTTCAACTGTGTTACCAGAATTTGATGCATTGACAATTATCAGTGTGAAAATCTAGCATGGAATCTCATGCTATAGAGAAGATAAAAAGATATTGCAATAGAAAACACCCTCCCATTATTCATGTCCAAGGTAGGATTTGAAATGCAGTTTATTCATTAACTTTTGAACTAAAGCAATAACTCAGCTATGAAGACATTTGACAGAAAAGCTTTCTTTTCTGTTCAGAAAGAAATAGTTCAAGTTCCTTTTATAGAATAAAGAAAAGCTTTAATAACTGGATATTATACAGACCACTTTAAAAGTAAAATATTAATATAATTTTGTTTTTCTTCTTTCCTGGTCTACTTGAAAAACTGAGAATCTCAAAGCAGAAAAGTAACAGTGAGGCAAAGATTAGTTAACAGCCAAGTAAACACATTTAAAGCAAAATCTTTTTTATGTAGATTACGGAAAAAACATGAATGATTAACAACTCAGTATTGGCTGAGTAGTCTTTTAACACATTGTTAAGAGCTCATAAGAGAACACAAGTTTTTTTTATTTGCATACAATGGAATAGAATATAGACATATATAATATACATATATCTCTTCAAGCACAGATTTATAGCAAAGAAGCCCTCAGGACGGGACTGTATGAAACTTACCTTCTTGGGTTGTTTTCTCACCCAAGAGTGTAACAAAAATAATAATAAGCTAGATAATAGACAAAATAAGGTTGATAATAACAAAGATAATAAGATAGAAATATTACAACTTGGCACTACAAACTCATTACAATCAGAAACAAAGTAATTGGATCACAATAGTTTACCACTGGACTGTTCTTCATTCTGGAATATATTATATTTGTAGACCTAAACCAATAGACTTAAATTTCAAGAATCTTAAATTAAATATAATGTTTGCTGATAAATATAAAAAAACCCTCAAACACTAAATTTATATACATTTATCTGTTTATGTGTTACAAAAAAAGTCCTTAATTTGATTATTTTTGGAAAACATATCCATTTCAATATGAAACCATCAACTGGACATCAAACCATATATTTAGTCTTTTGAGAAGACCATTTTTTTGAAAGGAAGCCCTTAAAACCATTATCATCGCTGTCTTATATATTAACATGTACCATTTTGATATGTGTTAACTTCTCAGACATTATCCATGTTGGAGTCCAATACGCTTTGATCAGGTTCTTTTAGATATTCCCTGCAAGGAGAGTTTAATGTTTAATACCAAATTCACTTATGTGAAGATATTTGATGTCACTTGGGCAATATACTGAAATCACAACATAGCAATTGCCATATACAGTTGGATCACAATACAAACGTGATTCCCATTAGTGATCTCTGTATGCCCACTGTCACAATGCTGGGTGTCCCCAGTCATCAGGAAGGAATACATGTGTTGAAGCCAGTTCAAGCTTTTTGTTCTCTTCAAATATCATTCTGTTAGTTCAGTTTTTTCAGGGTAGATTTAGTTTAGCCATCATAAGGAAGAAAATTTTAATAAGGGTGGTGATACACTGGAATAGCTTGCCCAGAAAAGTAGTGGATGCACCATCATTGAAAGTCTCCAAGGATGGATGGGGCTTTGAGCAAACTGATCTAGAGGATGGATGTCCCTGCCCATGGCAGAGGGGTTGGACTAGATGATCTTTAAAGGTCCCTTCCAACCCAAACCGTTCTATCATTTTATGTTTCTATGATTTTAGATGTCATAGATATCTTAAGATAAATCCTGTTCTTCAAAGCCTTATTTCTTTCTGTGCAACACACTGGAAATCAAGTGTGACTAGTTCAGCTGAAGAGATATACATTAGATTAGATGAGTTACATCTATGATGTTGTAAAGTCATCAGATGCCTCCATTTTTTGAATGCTTTGAAGTTTTGCCTCAATGTGTTTGTTAAAAAGGGCCTCATAACATATACATATATGCACAACTTAAATGGTTCTGGTTGTTTGGTTTTTTTTTACGTAAAAAATCCAGCATGTACAGTGTCATCTAATTCATTTCACAAGATACATAATTAGGTTAAAATAAATCTGCTCTGAATTTTTCTGTCCTTTGTTTTTCTTGAAAATATACATTCAACCTTTCCCCACACAACAGTTAAACACTCACTAACCCTTAATTTTATGTTTTGAAATGTTAATGAAGAAGAAATACCACACTTAGATTGCGTGAGTAAGATTTTATTTTACTGGGGAGTGAAACAGGAGAAAAAAAAAATCTTCCTTTTATTCAAAAAGAGAGAAATTATTTAGCTAATGTTTTACAAACAATTGCAAATTCACATAAATAAATGGCCTGACAAATTTCACCAAAGTGGCAAATGCAGGGAAAAGTTGAGTATAATGAAGCCATAGCTTCCAAACCACTATAAAGCATAACTTGCTACAATATCTTCAGTTTTAAAATTTGAGTGTACATTTTCTTTGACTTTTCAAGAGCTATTGTGGAATGCAAGTGAACTAGGCAAGTTGTCAATGTATTACATTACATCAATGTATTAACTACAGGGTATGTGTCACTGGTAACACCAGTAGTCTCAGTAAAAAGTCTTTGTGTTCAAAGGGTGGGTAGAAAGACTGCTGCAAGGCATAAAACTATTAATATGATCTTATTTCCATAAGCTTGTCTTCAAATGCATGCAGTCATTATTATATAATTTCCTTGAATAATGCTTTAAGTAAGAAAGATTCAGTAATAATATGTTAGTTTTATCCAGGAGCCTACACTGAAACAGTGGTGTATATTTGTTCCTGAATTTCTCACGCCATATGATGAACAGCAGCAATTATAGTAAAGAACAATATTAGTTTTACAGCTATTGTTATTATCTTAAAAGTACTAAGAATAAAATCCCATATTTCACTAGATAGGCCAATCACCACCAAAATATGTGACAGAGGAACATTTTATAATCTCTGTATTTCACACTGACTGCACAACTAGAAATTGGCAGAGCCAAGTCATTTATATCTCCTTATTACCAGCTTGCAGAAGGCTTTGAGAATATGGGGCTAGTGATGGATATTTTTATAGCAGATATTGTTTTATTCTCTTTTTCTGTAGTAAGTATAGCTCAGATTAGTTCCACTGCAGTTTATTAAAGTAGCAGAAAGATATTAGCAATAGGAGAACAAGAAACACAACTTGCTTAATCTTGTTTTGTGGAAGGAACCATATTTATGTAGAAATGGAGACTATTTAGGCAGAATCAGAGTTCCTACATTATAACTTTAGATCCTATTGTGTCATGTAATTAATTTAAGATGACCCCAAATTTACTTTAATATGGGACAATTATTTGAATGGAATACTTATAGTGCAGATTAGATTTCCACAAAGTATATTACACAAATATTTCTCTCAAAGGGTAAAAGGTACCTAAATGCAGAAAGCCCAACTAAATTAGTGGATTAATTGAGACTAAACTACTGTGAAAACACTTTTGATGGTTCTTCCAACAGGGTGAACTATGCTCAAAGTGAACAGATTTAACTGAATGGAAACCAGAATATTTGATACGTTTGTACACTTCTGTGTTGTTTTTCAGGGTAGTTGAACGATAATAATGATATTCAATTGACACTGCACTTCTAGATTCAGAGTTCTAAATAACCCAGCTACTTACAGACGTGTTCTTGCGTGCAGAGGTTGCTAGGGCCCAAACTCAGCCTAAATCACAGTCTATAGCACCTCTGGCAGTATAGGAGCAGGCAATGGGATACAGTAGTCCCAGGGCCAGCTCATTTTGGCGCTTAAGATTTTGGGGAAGAAAGAAATTTCAGTGGTTTTTCATTGCCACATATTCATCAGCTCTGAAAATAAACGCAGATTTTGTGCAACATGCACACTTGCAGCAAAGGCCAGCAGCCTTCTGGGCTGCATTAGGAGGAATGTTTTCAGCAGGTCAAGGGAAGTGATCTTTCCCCTCTACTCTGATCTGATGAGACACATCTGGAGTTCTCGGTCTAATCCTGGACTCCTCAGTGTAAGGGAGACATGGACATCCTGGAGCAAGTCCAGCAAAGGGCCACAAAGATGAATAAGGGTTTGGAGCATGTCTCCTATGAGGAAAGGTTGAGAGATCTGGGACTGTTCAGCCTGGAGGAGAGAAGGCTCAGGGAGGATGTAATCAATCTGTATAAATACCTGATGGGAGGTAGTAAAGAAGATGGTGCCTGATGTGCCACGTAGTGCCCACTGAGAGAACAAGTGACAACGGGCCCAATCTGAAATGCAGGAAATTCCTCTTAACCATTACAAAAAATATTTTTTTCTCTGAGTGTGGTCAAACAGGAGTCTCAGACCTTGGAGATATTTGAAACCTGACTGGACATTGTCCTAGGTGACCTATTCTGGCTGACCCGGCTTTGAGCAAGGCAGCTGGACTAGATCATCTCCAGAGACCCTTTCAACCACAACTACTATGTGAAATTCTGTGATTGCTGTATTCACTTTAGCAGTGCCAATATAAGGGGGCTAAAACCTAAATGGCATGAGGCTGTACCTGCAGCATCTATTTGTAGTATTCCTGTTTGATCTTAAAACACTTCCAGTTGTCAACCCGTCCACTACATCTTTGAATTTACAGTCTGTCAATGAGATCATTTAAGATAGAAGTAAGAATTAGGTATCCTACTCTACTGACAGTCAAAGGGAGTGATGTGCCAAACAAAGCCTTCTGTCCTTAAAAATGTATTAAATGGATAATTAAATGTCTACCAAACTATCTTCCTGAATGTAAAAACAATAACAAAATGTTTTTCCACCCCTTTGGTAAAAATGGTTGGCTAGAAACCTAGAAACAAAATATGCTGCAGTGTCTAGAAATCAGTTATGGATTTAGAGAGGAGAAGTTCTTCAGAGAAAAGTAACCTCTCCATTTCCTTGCTAGGTGCAAGACTCTCTTTGTGGCCTGTGAAGTAATCATGAACTCACAGTTACATTGCCCTGTGCCTACCACCTCTCTAATAAGCACATCTTGGTCAAGCCTTGCTAAAGCATTTTTTTTTTTCTAAATAAACTTATTGTGCAGTAAAAGAGATTCTCAGGGTAATCTCCTTTTCTATAAAGTGGCATTTAAACAAAATACAAAGATTCTTCAAATATTTTTTCTATCTTTATCATGAGACAGTGGCTTCTCTCTTTTCTGAAGGTTATTCAGAAAGCAAATGTGAAAACATTGCATCAACTTTTTTTCTTTTTGTCTTCTCCCTGTCTCTTTTTCAATTCACCTCGTACCTTACATACAGCTCACAATTTTGGTTGTGCTAGTCCAGCTGTAACTGCTTTCTTGTTGTAATTCCATTTTGAAGACATACACATTCCTACTCCAGAATGCCTTAACAGCAAATACATTTCTTGTATTTTTACTTGGTGTAATCAGTTAAACCTGTCAGTTTGCCCACTCCCGTTTCTTATCTGTATCTTATGATAAATTGCACTATAAATCGATGTCACAAGCCATCTACTGAACTTAGATAACATTAGGTCCTATTTTTGTTTACTTGTTTTCTTGTGCGGCTATTATATTATCATTAAAAGTTTCAAAATATGAGTTAAGAAGAGTTTAAAACGACAGAGTTGGCTCTTTTCTTTGATTTTTTTTTTAAACTTATTATTTTCATACCTGATCCCTAAAGAACACTGTTCAGAATCATTAACAGCAAATATGTGTTTACAGCTAGTTTAAATCAATCGCTAATTAACTCCACAAGGCAGAAATGGATTTCTGTTTAGCACTGAGTTTGCGCTTTTCCTTTATTCTTGACACTCACAGGTGTGAGGTTCAAACTACATTAACATCTGCTCTATAACTGCCTGATCCAAACCCCACTGAAATCAACATAAATTTACTGGGAAAACTTAATGGGAAAATCTTCACAAAAATCCGAAAATCATAGAAAAATCTAGGCTAGACAGGACTTCTAGAAATCTTATCTGACATTACTCTCAAACCAGGGTCAACTTTGAGGTTAGGTCAGATTGTCAAGGGTCCAGTCACATTTTTGTACCTCTGCAGCCCCTCTGGTGCATGTTTTCCAGTGCTTCACCACCCTCATTGATTTTGTTTCCTCTTTCTATCTGATTGGAGCATCCCTTCCTGCAATTTGTGCCTAATGTCTCTTCTTTCTTTGCCTAATACAACCAAGAGTCTAGCTCCATTTTCTCTAAAACTACACCATAGGTAATGGAAGAGTGCCATTAGACTCTATGTTTGCCTTCTTTTCTTCAGGATGAATGAACTCAGGTCTCCCAACCCTCCTTGTATATTGCATAACATCTATAATACTGTAGCCATAAAAATTAATATATATGTCACAGCATTTGTTCTAATAATTAAAAGCAGAACCAACACAAAACAATCCATTGTTGATTAGTTTATTATTACTCAGCATAAATGTAGTTATTATTAGGGCAGCATAATGATTCCTATTAGAAATTTGTAGTTGATTATGTGCACAATCTTGCCATCATTTTTTTATGCAAAGCTCTCATTACTTTCACACTGCAACTGAACATGATGGTCAATTCAAATGGTCAAGTTTATTCACATTAATGCAATTCCTGGCTGTCGTGGTTTCGGTTTCAGCCCAGCCAGTAACAGTACCACAAAGCCTCTCGCTCACGCCCCACCCCCACCCCTGGCTACGTTGGGATGAGGAGAAAATACAAAGGCAGGCTCGTGGGTCGAGACAAGGACTGGGAGGGATCACTCCCCACTTATGGTCACGGGCAAAAGACAGGCTCAACTTGGGGAAGAAATAAAATCAATTTAATTTACTACAAATCAAATCAAAACAAGGATAATATTAGGAAGGAAAACCAAACATCAGAACACCTCCCCCCACCCCTCCCGCCTTCCTGGCTCAGCTCCATTCCCAGTGCTTTCTACCTCCTCCCTCCGGCGGCGCAGGGGAACAGGGTATGGAGGTTTTTGGGTCAGTTCGCCACACCTTGTCTCTGCCGCTCCTTTCCTCAGAGGGAAGATTCCTCACTCATCCCCTGCTCCACTGTGGGGTCCCTCCCACGGGAGACAGTCCTTCACCAACTTCTCCAACAAACTTCCCTGGCGTGGGTCCTTTCCACGGGATTCAGTTCTTCACAAACTGCTCCAGCGTGTCACTTCCACAGCCTGCAATCCTTCAGTCACACACTGCTCCAACGTGGGCTTTCCCATGGAGTCATGGCCATCTTGGGGGGCCCCCACTCCCCTACTCACCCCCATGGGCTGCAGGGGGACAGCCTGCCATCTCACCACGGGCTGCAGGACCATCAGCCTCCTCAGGCGCTCCTCCTCCCCTTCCTTCTTCACTGACCTCGGGATCTGCAGAGGGGGTCCTCTCACATTCCAATCCCACCACTCCCTGCAGGTTCCCCTTCTTAAATATGTTATCCCAGAGGCGCTACCACCGTCACTGATGGGCTCAGCCTCGGCCAGAGGCGGGTCCGACTTGGTGCTGGGGGAGCTTCTAGCAGCTTCTTATAGGAGCCACCTCTGCAGCCTCCTCCCCACTACCAAAAAAAACCCCTGTGCCACACAAACCCATAATACTGGCTTATTCTTCTTTGGAATGAATAAGATTCAAAGCATATATAATAAAATAAATACAAGCTGAGGGTTTTTGTGGTAGTGGTTTTTTTTTGTTTTTTTTTTTTTTTAACAGAAAACAGCAATGACTGTTTGGATGCATGATGGCCAAAAAGAAAGAAAATGCATTGTATAAAAATAATTTTCAAATACAGATAATGTACATAAATGCTTATTTTATAAGTAAAAACCTACTGTATATATGTCTGGAGACCTGTACTATTTGTTTAGACTTATATGTCTAAAAGAAACACCAAACTATTAGACTGTTTATGATTTTAAATATTTAGGGGTTTTTTTAATATATCGTAGTAATCAGTAACTCATATCTGAAATTCTCCTATTGCACAGAAGTAGGATTTCAATGCATTTTCTGAAGAAGTATTTTTGTACATAGGAAGGCACAAAATGAACTTCTGAGAGGTAAATTTAGGGCTTGCTGACTTGGCTTTATGTGTTTTAAAACCCTAAACACAATGATACCAGTATAAATATCAACTGCAAAATTCTTTCTCAGAGATTACAGGAGAGATTAGCAAAACATTAGGAAAAAAAGAAAAGTCAGAATATTTCCTTTGCTTTAAAAAATTGTATTAAAAACGATCCCTATTCTAGTGTTTTAAAATATTTTTTCTTGTATAGCCTGTAGATGGCAACCTTGTACTAGTCATGAAATTATAGCCATCCACATTTACATATATAAATACATATGCACACCGAAAGAAGTATAAAATTTAGGAAGGTGAGAAGGAGATAGAGTTTGTGGTTTTTTTCCTTTTTATTTTCCATATCATGAGACGGTAATTGTATAAAGTATGAAGGTTCTGTAAACCTGATTTAAACCCTTCTATGGTTCTGCATTTGGTATATTTATGGAAACTAATTTCACTGTCACAATGACAATAACAGAAATAATTATCTCTAAGATATTGCTGGTATCTAGTAGAAAATAAGTGCCTCTGCAAGTGATGGCATACTGTCATGCTTCACTAGGCTGAATGAGTGTAGACAATTTCAGAATTGGACATCATACTTATGAGTAATGGGGAACTTTTCCTTAATGTTTATTTCTAAAGTTACAGTGGCAAGAAACCTTGCACTTCAGAATATAAAGCCCCAAACATCAAACAAATTTTATTTGAATTGCTGTGGAGCACTCGTTTTTAATCTGTGAAACAGAGACATAAATTTTATATTTGTGCACCAGAAAAGAACACACACACACACACACACACACACACACACACACTGTTCAGAGTCTCATAATATAAGGAGNAAACCCCAAAACCCAACAAAAAAAATCAACCAACTAAAAAAACCACCTCAAAAGGCTTCTGACAGCAATATCAGGAAAGCAGAATTACAAGAAAGTATTTTTCTCAACTTACACAGTAGGTAACCACACAACACATTCACATATATTTTGATAAGTAGTTGTGCCATGACTGATATGCTGCATGCATCTTAACAGCATGATAGAATAAGCACAGTCTGTGGCAATTTGGGGAAAGAAAAAAAAAAAAAAAAAAAAAAACAAGACTCTCTAACCAGTCTTATGACTTCTCTGGATGTGTCATGTCCTTTTTTATTAATGGGCTTTTCCTTCTGCCTTTGAAAAGCTTTTTAAAGGTACTATACAGGGCTGTAATGTAAGAATCTTAAATAGATAGTCCTCCACAATGTGGCATTGTTGTAGTGCTTTCAAGCTTTTCTGGTTTGCAGAAGTAATTTATACTTTCTTTTTTACCGGAAATTGTTTCTGATTGATGGTCTGATGAAGTATTCTGCATTTGACCAACATGTCCACATTCTGCTCTTTGCTGATGCATCACATCTAAAGCATTACTTTTCACTGCCAAGATATAAAGAAGGTGGTAACAGGAGAATAAAAACTAATTTGCCTCAGCAAAACATAAACACTCCTGATATTCAGCCTCTGTTCCTTAGCCTTCTACTTGAAGAGGGCAAATCTTATTTCCACTTGTTCATGAAGTTGCCATGGAAATATATATTGGCCAATATAAATAACTTGTTAAAGGATTTATTAAATAAACATCTTGTATTGCTAACCCAGCCTCAACTTCTTGTTCCTTATCCTAAGCAGAAAGTATGCCTTAATTATAAAATCACTGGCTGTGAACTAAGTTCCATTACAAAATCCTCTATAGATTTTCTTCCTCATCTTAAACGTTAATTTTAGGCAAATTATGCTTATTGTCATTTGTGTAGTCAGTGCTTACCATACAAGGTACTCAAAAAGAGCTTGCAAAGAAGGATATCTAGTTTCAAAGGCTGTCTGGTGCTGCACTGTGTCAAGGTTTGCTTGGCAGAATTTAGTTCAATTTCTCTGTGGAATCTAGACACATAAACTCCTTCGCTTTCCAACTTAAGTGCCCTAGGTTGTGGTAAGAAATATCAGCATACCTTGATATTTGAAGTGCTGTGTACCTCTACTGTTTATTCAGCATGACAATTTGGCTTGATTATGTTTTGAACTTGGGCCAGTGGAAATGGTAAAGCATAGGAAATAGGGAATCAAGGCTGTTATATTATGAATTTAGTAGTGTTTATGCACAGAAGATGAACTAAATGCTGAATCTTAAAGCACGATTTGATGGAGAGAAATTTTGCACAGCATGCAACATAAAAAAATAATATTCTTGGATTAGAGCAAATCTGAAAAAAAAATCCCAAAACCAAAACCAAAAAAGAAGAGCTACTTAAGGGAAATGAAGGAAGTGATAGGAAGGGCAAACCTGTAGTCTTAATCACTGTAATTAGTTACTGAATTGTGAGGTTTGGTTAAACCTATCCATCTATCTCAAAATATACTTATTACTCTCCATTCACTGATCAAAACAGAAATTCCCCTTTCTGTGCCTCTGATCCCCCAATAGTTCTTCCACATTACTTACAGAAAATAATCAAAGTAGTGTGAAATAACTTACAGGTACATTTTGCTTGTTCAATATAAATATAAAGGAAAAAGGTGAAATCTTAAGCTATCTGAATGAGAGGAAGATCCAAGACTTTCTCTTGTGCTTAACCTAATCCACACAGCTTGTATTAAGTGCTATTTCATGTCTCAGATTTCATTCTGACATCTCAGACCTCTTTTTTTTTCCCAATGTCCTTTCTCTTAGAAAGTACATGCAATTAGAGGTGCTACAACCAAGAACTTAACCAGTATCAACTCCTCATAGAAACTATAGCACATTTCTTCCCATCAGTCCCACAAATACTGAAATCTCCATCCAGTATTTGAAAGACTTCCTCATTACAGCAAAGTCACCAGTTGAATCCGTGCGTTTCATGTGTGCGCTTATGGAATTCACATGGTATATTCACTGCTATATTTGGTAAAATCTGTCATCAGGGCATATTTGTCTGCATCCAAAAAGAAAGCTCAAGTCTTTGCAGTTGGGGTGGGTTTTTTTTTTGTTTCTCCACCCCCCTGGAGATTCAATCATAATGCCCTTAATTCTCACTTAGTATTAGTAGATACAATCAACACTTTTGGTGATTATTCTTAATTTGACATGTTTATAGATGCAATAATCAAGCTAATACACCAGAATAACATGCAATTCATAATGCCAGAGTATGGGCCAAGTGTTTTACTTGCTACCATACTACCTTTTATAACCTTTCATGTATTTTTATTGGTTTTGGTAGTAAACTGCCAGGCCACATTTAAGCTGTTCTGCAGTATCTTGATTTTCCTTCCCAGAAAAGTCAAGTTTCTGATCTCTTACATGTATATACTCCATTAAACTTCTACTCATACCCACAGTGGGTTCCATGTAGCCACAAGATCTCCAGCTGACAGTGTGTGCTACATGCTAGTCTGAAGCGACAGGGGACAATTTGAATTCTGTGTGTAGCTACTATATTAAGCAGAATTACACCTGAGATGAATTTGACCTGAAAGCTTTCCTTTTCATCTGTGTCATAGATTTGCTCACTGCTATTCAAAATGAAAGAAAAGCGCTAAATTGAATACAATCTGTATCAGTTTATGAAGAAACAGTCTTCTAAATTGGATGGTGCTGGGCTAAGCTACAAAAAAATCTGAGTAGCCAGTAATCAAGAAGGGCTACGAAATCTGCTGATCTGTAATGTGAAGAACTTGGAGCGCAGTCTATTTCCTTTGTCAAAGAAAGAGATGTGTTCATCAGAGTTGGTAAAACAGTAAACATGGAACCAGCTCTGATAAAGGACTCTTAAGTCTCAGGGAGAAAGTTTTAAGAAATTCCAATAGATAAAAGTTGGGACAGACAAATTCAGATTAAGCAAGAGGTACATTGCTTTCTGAAGAGTGCTAGCAATTAATAATCTATCTTTTTTTTTGCTTCTTTAGTAATGAAATAACTGATCTGATTCACACAAAATTAATTTTACTACCAATGTTATAACAAATATTTCAGCGGTTCATTCAAGTTTTATTATAGGAGAGTGCATGAAGGCTATTTTGCCACATCTAGTGGCTGGAAACAATTTCTGACCAAGGAAATTAAGAAAGCTTTGTGTTAAGACTAATGCAGTTTGCTGGTGCTGTATTAAGTAAATTAAATATGGAGTAGAGATTATATACTTTGGTGCCGGGTGAGACTGTAGTCACATAAACGACCAAAATACATTTGGTAGACAAGGGTTACACTTTAAAAAAAAGAAAAATTATTAAAACTTGGTGGAATTTTTTTTATTTTAACAAAATATGATGATATTTAACATCTTCTATAACACCATCAGGATTGAGAGGCACAGAGCATGCCATAGCCCAAGAAGAGACAATACGGTTATCATTCAGTGATATATTTGCTGTTCAATCCTATTGAAGGTTTGCTGGATCTTAGCACACAATAAAGTATCACAGCATACACGATTTGTGTCTCTGCATAACCCTCAATGTATGGGCTTCCTGGTTTTCCAGGGGTTCCATTTATTCTCATTTAGACAGAAAGTGTTGTAAAGTAAAATCTGTCATCATATTTGGTATACGATTGTTTACAACTTTAACAAATATATAGACACTGTACAAGACTAGCATACTCTTTACATGAAACACTGAAAAATAACAGCAGATCATGTGAGGTCATTTCAAAATTGAAGACTTGCTTCTACTGCTTGATCTAGGAAATCTTTTACATTGAATAGACTGTGATTCATCATGAACCACAAATTTTTCACATAGTAGTTCTATTATTATGATAAAATAAATATTGCATTTTACCAAAATTAAGTTAGAGTTTATATGGCCTCTTTTTTTTTTTTTTTNAAGAAAAATCCTGAAGAATAATTTGAAATCTTACTTATTTATATTTTACTTTTTGTCTAATTTTACAGAATCAATCTTTTTTCTGATTCTTTTTTTAGAAGATCTTTTGCTCTTTTGTATCCTGATTGTCATTGAAATATCTTAGATGATTTTAAATAGAAAATATGGTCCATGGCAATTCTGTGTTGCAATATTCTGAGGAGAAAAAAAGCAAACCAAACCTACAAAAAAATACCACAAAACAATAAAAAGGTGCTGAAAAATAAGAATTAATGTCTGTACAGGGAAAATGTATGTATATGTTTGCTTTTAGTAATCCTTGTATCTTAGAACAATCTAGCTTAGTATCAGTGATATCTGTACTTTTGTGGAGGACCCAGATATTTCTGAAGTATTTTAATTCAATTAAAACATTCTACTTTTTAAGGATATGTTTTCAAATATCTTCCTAAAATTGGATCCAGAAGCATTACTACTACATTTACAACTGATCTAATAACAGTTCTTTCTTCTGCTAATTAAACAGAAATAACACTTCAGTTTTTCAAACAGAAAATCTACCAGTACTGAAGTATTTGCCAGCTAGGATTTCCTACAACTGAAAAGGTAAACTGTTGTTGGAAATCAGTCCTAGTGATCAGCTAACTACTTAAAATTTCATTTAGCTATAAAGATTTGACATTCTTTCAAAAACAAGGCATAACTTTTACAGAATTAACATATCCCTAGGTATGAGCCAGAAAGAAAAAGAGGAAGAATAAAGGCAAAGAATAAATTATAAGAATAAAGGCTCTATACACCGTAGGAACAATGATTAGTTGTCTCATGTTTTATCTTGGTATTCTACATTATCCTTGGCAGATTTAAGAGCATATTATTCAGAAAAATCTGTGGTAGTTCTAGCTCCAGGATGGGCCAATCTGTTTTTCAGGCAGTTAAGACAGAGTTAAAGAAATCTCAAGTGTTGACGGCATTGATAAAAATGAACTTGATAAAAAACCTATTGGAATATGTGAGAAATTTTTCCACTGATTTTGATGAGAGTATTATAAGAACTTCTGACAAATATCTTGCTCGTCATTCATTTGGGAACATACACTCTGTACCAGAAAAGTTTGAATTTCTTTCAACAATTACACCTCATAAAATGCAATAGAGGAAAGATCACTTAATGGGATTAGCCAGGATTTAGGAGAAACAGTTGTAATTCCCTATTTCTGCCACAAAAATGGTCAAATTTTCATCTCAGCAGTTGTCAGACCAGCAGTGCTTCTGAGCCCAGCCATATCCCAGCCCCAAGCAGGATTCTCCATCACCTACAAGGACCCAGTTTTCTGGAGGGGGAAAACACTTTTAGGCTGAAAGGCCCTGGGGTTGGAGTGCACCAGCCTGCATCGGACCTGGACAAATCACAGCATAGCGTTTTGGGAAACACTGCTGCATGTTCTCACCTCTCAAACAAGAAGCACCATTATTGTCTTAACGTTCTATAAATAGAATAAATAATGCTGGTTAGTACCTCATCAAAGTATTGGAAGGAGAAATAGACTGAGGTTTCATGCAACTTTTATATAAAAATACCGATGGTGTAAGTTGTAACAGGTGGATGCAAGTTCACTGTGTGGAGCTTATTACCTCCAAGTTAGCACTGTGGCAATAAAGCTTTTAGTAAAGACCTGACTTAAGAAGCACAGAGACAAGCTTATCTACGAAAGGCTGTTCGTTGAGCCCTAAAACATACCTTTAAGAAATGTGTCTCTGTCGTGGTTTAACCCCAGCCAGCAACTAAGCACCACGCAGCTGCTCACTCACTTCCCCCCCACAACCAGTGGGATGGGGGAGAAAATCGGGAAAAGAACTAAAACTCGTGGGTTGAGATAGGAACAGTTTAATAGAACAGAAAAGAAGAAACTAATAATGATAATAATAACAGTAATGAAATGACAACAGTAATAATAAAAGTATTGGAATATACAAGTGATGCACAATACAATTGCTCACCACCCACTGACTGACGCACCCAGAAGTCCCCAAGCGGCGATGCGCCCCCCCCAGTTCCTAAAACGTCATATGGTATGGAATACTCCGTTGGTCACTTTGGGTCAGCTGCCCTGACTGTGTTCCCTCCCAGCTTCTTGTGCCCCTGCAGCTTTCTTGCTGGCTGGGCATCAAAGGCTGAAAATCCTTGACTTTAGACTAAACATTACTTAGCAATAACTGAAAACATCAGTGTGTTATCAACATTCTTCTCATACCTAGCTCAAAAACATAGCACTGTACCAGCTAGTAGGAAGACAATTAACTCTATCCCAGCTGACACCAGGACAGTCTCCTACATGTATACCTACTAGTATGGTCATCCTAATAGCTACTAGTATAAATAGTGGTGTAAGTTGGCTAGTTAGAATACCTGCATAGCAGTAAGGTATATTATTTCTTGTTTCTGCTTCTAGGCATGTATACATAAATCCTGACAACGCTGAGCTGCTCAGCACCAAAACCAAGTTATAAATGTAACTCAGTATCCTGGTTTTGGCTGGGTTAGAGTTTATTCTCATCCAAAACATAGCACTATACTAGCTACTAGGAGGAAAATTATGTTGATAACACACTGATGTTTTAGCTATTGCTGAGCAGTGGTTAGACTAAGTCAAGGACTTTCCAGCTTCTCATGCTGCCCTGCCAGTGAGGAGGCTGGGGAGGCACAAGAAGCTTGCTGGGTTAAACCACAACACTCAGATATGTAGATTCACACTTCAGATATTACAGAATATAGTTGTGATGGTTAGTATTTCCTCAGGAAGAGGAAGACCCAGGTTCTCTCTGGACACCTAAATAAGCATGAACAGGGCATCTCCTCATTTGCAAACTGAAAGCTGGAAGAAGGCCTAAAAGCGTCAATCCAACAGAAAGTTTACAGTTCTGAATTTCAGCTTGAAGGAAGTTGTTAAACTTCTGCTATAGGTGGTCTGTGGTCCCAGTCGATTTCACATTATTCCTTCCTTAAACAGCTACTGAGGCCTGAAATGTTGTTCACGGGTTTAACTATAGTCAATAGTTTACTATCAATAGTTTAACATGATAGGCATGGATGCAGGTGAAAGGAATGAAGTGGAGCTTCCCTATCATTGCTTGATCTTGCACTCTCTATTTAGTTTAAGCCTGGGGCCTTGCTTGCTAATGACCCCCCACTACAGTGTCGCTGCCTGCACACTTAATACTAGTACCCCAACCCTTGACTAACCTCCTCCACAGATTGTACAGGATTGCTCAGCCTCTGTGATGCAGTACAGAGCATTTCACTTCGGTTCTGTTCGTAGAAGACCCAAGTGATTTGGCTATATGCCCACAGAAATGCTTGAGTTAAGCAGTTACTTTAGCCATCTTACTTAAAATAGAATCTCCCTAATCAATGAAGACAGAGATATGCACCTCTAGTGGGCAATTTGGCCCAATTAACTCCTGACTCATCTTGCAAAGGTCTGAAATCACCCTCCACTGACCATTAGAAGAATCCTGAAGAGACTATGTTCCTAATGGAGGTATTTCAATTAAATGCCTAAAATTAGGTGGTTGAAATCTAGTCCAAAATCTGAGTAGAGCTGGGAGTCAAAAGTGTCTCTGTCCCAGTCCACCTCTGTAATCGCAACACCTTTCTAAAATAGGACATG
The DNA here is from genome assembly GCA_013401275.1 of Pandion haliaetus. Lineage (NCBI taxonomy): Eukaryota > Metazoa > Chordata > Aves > Accipitriformes > Pandionidae > Pandion > Pandion haliaetus. The sequence continues at coordinate 41,460 of VYZV01019357.1, forward strand.
TCTGATCAAGTGGCAATGTTTACATAGCAGTAAAATTGATAGTAAGAAATACTCCAAGTGTATCTGGTTTGTGATGAAAGTGAAAGGTTTTAGTATTAATTTAGCAAATAAAACTGTTCATCTTCCAGTTAAATTAGGGGAGAAAAATAGCCAGAGACCTTGAAAAGTATGCTCTTTATTATAAAAATATCTTAGCTCATAAATTCTGTCCATCTTAAAGCAACTGGATTTACTTTATTGAACTTCCAAATAAAGATTTCTTTTTTTCCTGCACTGACTGAAATAATTTCTGCTTGGTATTTTTTGCTGCATTTATTTTCCTCACAACTACTGGGCTGATGACAACTCACTTGTCACACTGCAGAATCATTATAATCAACTGATAATTGAGGCTTTGTGCTAGTTAGCCTTTGCAAATTCAATTTCTTTAGCTAGAATGGTATAATTACAGACAGATTTATAAATCAGTATTACATGCTAATTACCAATATCAGAAAATAATAGCTAAAATACTGTCCTGAATAAACTGAATGTTAAACATGCACAGAATGAATAAATAAATTGCTCTATTCTTCCCCTTGTCTCGATTTTTGAGAAAATACTTATACTCTGTTCAATCACATTGTATAATTCCTACATTCAACCAAGTTGTGTGTTTTTGTTTTGTTTTTACAAATCTCGGGGTGTTTCTGACATATTAAAAGGAGAGAGATTTTAGAGGAGCACTCAACAGTACTGTGCAAAGACAGGAAAGTTCTCAGATTGTTTCTCACAGAAGGTAATCACTGGCACCTAATCTTGATTGCAATCACATTTTAATGACATTCCTTATCCTTCCTAATCTTTTGGTTTGTAATTCTCTAACCTTCTACTGAATTTAAAAAGAGAACGAAAGAGACTTAGTTTGGATGTGTGGTAATTGGCAAAAGGCAAAAGGGAGAGTCAATTATCTCAGATTATTAACACAGACATGCTACATCTGGTAGTGACTGAGTCTGTTTGTCCAGAAATACCTATCAAATAAATAATTAAAATCAAGTGTTGGCAGATGTGGATCTTGGCTCTCATGATTGCTTTTTCCTGATGTACAGAATTTGATAAAGTCTTTCAGTTTAATTTCTGTTTTTTTGTTTTGTTCTTTTTTTATCAATATCTTGGATGTTCAAAAGGTTGTATGCACAACACATGGAAAACTTCCTAGGAAAATTAGACCACTGTATGTGTTTATTTAGATTTTCCCACTTGTACTGGCTTAGGCTCTGCTAAAATGATGTAGAAAGTAGAAATAATCTGTATTCTTATTGTGCACTTACAGACCTGAAGGAAAACCTGCTGGGATTGGCTGCAGATGGCTTCATCTCAGAAGAAGAATGTGCCTCCTAACAGTTGCTTGTTCTGTATGCATGATCAAGCAACAGTCAATGGTTTCCTGTGCCTCATTAGCTGTGGTGACAGGAAGAAGTATGATTCTCCCAAAATACCTGCCCTTCCTCCAAACTAAGGTAACACTGCATGGAGGAAACACTGAGAAACTTGAACTTCATAGTTTGTTGGGTTTTTTTCTTATAGAGCAAACCAGAAAACAGCAAAAATTCAACAAATTAATATAAAATTACTGTCAAATTCCTGACAGGAAATTAAATCACATTATAGTAAGCTTAAGCTTTTGATATGCACATTGTTACCTTCTCTCATCAAATGGAAAGAGGGAATTATTCAGTTGGGCACATGTTAATTTGAAATTTTTTTTTCTGCTATAAAAATATGACAGAAGCTTTTAAAAAAATGTGCCGATGATGGAGATTCTCAAATGCTGTAGTATATAACTCAGTATGCCTTTAGACCAAGCTTTCCTTACATATCTTGTTTAATGTTCTGGTTTTTAAAGAGATGTTCTGGTTTTTAAAGAGCTGTTCTGTGGGGGCAAAGGCAGGGCTGAAACTTCTTGGATTTCTGTTGAAGCAGTGAGGCCTATGGATGTTAAAAGGGAAAATCAGAAGAGTCATTTAAGGTTCATACTTTTTTTGCTGAGTTGTTTATGTAGTTGTAGTCAAGTTATTCTTTCTCCCCATAGCTTTATTACCATTTCCACCGTTTCTCTGTTTTCACCATACCTGCTAAGATTCATATAATCCCAAAGAACATGTTTAAAACAAGTGAGCTGGTGTGTACCTTGAAAGATCCTCTCTACTGACTGCAAAGGAAAACCTTTTGCTTTAGATATGACAGCTATGCTAAATTCTGCCCAGGCGGTTTCAGTCCTTGTCCCTAAACTAATATTTTTCAGTTTAAACACTTCTTTCTCCTACACCTCACAAAATGAAATATGAAAGTATGGTAATACAACGACCATAAAAGTTACTGCAGTCTAATGCAGCCCAATATTTCATAATTGTGAAAGATACACTTATTTCTAACCTTGAAAGTTTCTGAGATAATAGACTTAAAGTCCTGCCAGCCTCAAGACTGCTACTGTAAGTTGCAATAGTTCCCCCCGGAAAACATGCAGCTGGCAAACAAGGAATCTAGTTCACAGGTGAAGTATCGCAATGAATTAGTGTCCCTAAATTCTTCTTAAAAACACTATAGAATGTATTCGTGCTGATTTTTTTTCAGGGGAAATGTGTCCTACACAGAACAGATGATGATATGGTACAGAGATTTTGTTGGTATTTACTCAGAATAAACTGTGTAATACATGCACTTTCCACTCACTCTTTCAGTTTATCATTTGGAATTCTGTGTTACATTCTAGTAATGTTTCTCCTAAATAATTATGATTCCTATCATCAGATGTCTTTCTTCATACATATGGTGGGGGTTTTTTTCCCCACATACATATTAGTGTACACATTTATATAAAATTATAAATTATTCTGGCAAGGTAGATTAAGTCCTTCAGTGGAATATATGTGCCAAACTTAAACTTCACTTTGAAACTACACAACAAGATAGATGTGCACATATTTTTTGAAAGGATTGACAACCTAGAATTTCTCATTCAGTGGGGTTGTAGCTGTCTGGCTTTTTAGAAAGTCAATTAGCTGCCCTAATTAAGTGTCTTAATAGAGGCCTAGAAGCCTAATATTAAGAACCAATTAAAAAAAATTCTTGGCTATACATTTAAGAAAAACTTTTAAGTCGTAATGTCAGTTACATATGTACCAGGGTCTTTTTTTTTCATGTACTTCGTCTGTAAATACTCAGTAAAAGCATATGTTAGATATTTTGTCAGAAATAATATGCATATTGTGTTATGAATGACAGAATAATTTTTTTTTAGTCTGCAGTCTGCCACACATTTTATACTGCATGCACTTCTAGCCATTATTTTTTGTCGTGTTACATATTCCTCCACTGGCTAAACACTTCAGTGCTCAATTACAGTGGACTGAACCTAAGACAAGAGGATAAATTTTTCCACCTTTCTCATACTTAGTGATATCTTACATTAAACTAGGCATAATAAGTTTACTTGTAAATTAAATTAGTAGTAAACACAAACAAGTCATACAATTCTTTTTTTTTAAGTAAAAGTAACCAGGATGGGTGGGTTTGTTGGTACCACTGTGTTTAACTACTTAAACAGTGTTTAACTGCAAAGTTGTGTTTAACTGCATAAGCCACAGATGATATAGACCCAGCCTGTTTTTCTAATCCAGTGAACATGTGTGACAGTCATTAATGCGACAGACATTAATTCAGTTCCCAGCTCTCAGAAATCTTTGTTGGTTTAACAGATATTACTTGTTTTGTGAGGAACAGGTAAATTATTTACTTACAGGGTAATCTAACAATTCCAATTATGAAGGAAGGATTTTCCTTTCAAATGCCTAGCTTGTAACAAAATAATGAATGAACAAACAGGCAGCTAGCTTACTATGGCATAATAGAAGCAGCAAATAACAGTTTTTGAAAAATAATTTGGTTTTTTTTAGAAGGAGACTTTATTACTGTCCTTCCCATTTACACCACCCTTCCCAACTGTCTTCCACTCTCTCTCCTTAACTTTCTATCTGGCTGCAAAAGGGCATCAGTTCCTCAGAATAAGAAGTCACACAAAGCAGCTCTGTTCCTCTCTTTCTCTGCTGTGTCTCCAGCAGTTGGACAAGATGTGGGTCTGGATGGGCCTCGAGAGCCCAGGCCGTTGCAGAGGGGCAGGCTGATTTCTAGTCCTTTGAGGGTCCTGGAGAGGGCTGCTGGGGCAGTGAGCCTGAGAGCTAGTTGAGGAGAGAAAAGTGGATAGTGGGGGATGTGGGAGCATAGGGAACAACTTCAGGACTTCATGCACAAACACGCACTTGCCTCTTCAGCTTTCCCTCTGACAGGAGAGGTAGCAGTGAGAGCCAGCAGGGCAAAGGATCTTTTTTTTGCCTTTTTGACTTGTTTGGCTTCAAGTGCCATTGCCTTTTTCTGCTACCTTTCCTGTAGTGTTGAGGGTACAGCTTTTAAATATATTGATCATTTTCTTCACAGAACAAGAATTTTAATTTTTTGATGTATTGATAAAGACATAGATAAAAGTAGTAATGTTTCAGCTGTTATAACCTAACGATATGAAAGCAGCAAGGATTGTAAGCAACAGTAAAGTTCTTTATGAGACCACTGATGTAGCAGGAAAGAAAGAGAGGAATTTTTTTATTCAGCATCCCTGAAAAGACTTGGCTGACCTTTCCCATTATGCTTGGGGTAAGTGCAATGGGAATTAAGGGCACTCTTCTCTCTTTGTTCCGCAGAGGTTAACTGCTGGTCACCTCCTTCTGTTGTCACCTCCCTACTCCACAGGTGCTAACTATCTTTTCTCTCAAGTGGTCTGATTGATTACCATAATTACATTCTCAGAGTAACTAACTGATATTTAGTTTGGATTTTGTTGCTTCTTGTCAGACCTGATGAAAGGATTCTGAATATGTGTGTGAATATGCATGCATGTGTGTATGGATTGTAAAAATCTGTCAGTTAGAAACTAGCAACGGCTAATAAAGATAGGCTTAATGATAGGCTTAATTCTAGTACCTTGTGTTTGCACAATATCTATGTATCCATCTTTCTATCTATCTGATCTCCTATCTGGCAGGATAGTGTACAATAACCTTCAACATCTATATGCTTTACAGTGCTGCTAGTGATGAATTGTTAAGTGTTGTAAGTTACTTTTTTCCTTTATACCTTGCATAAAACAGTTGTCTTTGATTCTTCATATTGTATAGTTTTCCCTTTGAGTTCCTCCAGCCATAGCAACAGCACTGGAAACTTTCTGTTTCAAAGGAATTCATGTTGTGTATTATATATCCACGTTTGTTGAAGTATGGCGTATCAGCAAAGTGGAGTTTTTTCTGGAAAACACTGCTAAAATGGCACAGCAGGACACAAAAGGCATAAATCATCAATTAGTTACATAAACTATAGACAGTTTATACAACTCATTTTGAAAATGCTTTGCTTTCTTTTTATATACCTCATAAGAAGAATAATGTATGCATACTATGTTATGAGATAATCACACGTAAGGTCACGCTCCTATGTAAAATTAAAAGAAGATGGAAAGAGGAATTGTTCTCTTCCCTCCAGTACAGATGGGAATAACTTCTATGGAACCACTTTTTGTCAAATGGGAAAGCGAAGCAAAGAAAATATAGGAAAAAAACCCATTCTAGGCAAGTACACTCCAGAATGTACAGAGCTGGTCCTTTTCCAGAGTAGAAAATCAGATAGCATGGCTACATAATACTTGTGAGTACTGTGCAGATATCCCAAAGCCAGGATTCAGAGACCTCTGACACAGTAGATTTTTGGTGTATTCTCAGGCTAATTAGCTAGGCTGAAAGGCAGACCATGCAGTCTGAACCCGGTGAGGTGTGGATGCCACTGTGCAGCTTCTGGGATCAGATGAGAGTATCTGCATATTGCTATCCCAGCAGTGTTGGACTGTGGTTATGTGTTTAAAAACAAACAAACAAACAAAAAAAACCACCAGAAAAGAGAGGCAGCAGGCAAGTTCAGCACTGAACTGGTGATGACTTACATTGCTTAACTGATGGCACTATTCTTGATGGCATGGCACTAGCCACTGTCTATCACCACCCTGAGATAATGTCCAGAGCTGGTTCAGGAGAGATCTCTGCCTACAGGTAATATGGATAAGATTGTGCCAGGACTTAAAACAATCTTCCAACAAAACAGGCTTTAGGTCATCAGACATCCATCCTTGTCCCAGAGTGAAGCACATAGAGCTGGGATTTTATGTTATACAAACACAAGGCCAGATTAAATCCGGCATTTAGAATGGAAAAACAAGAAGTATGAAATGTAGGAATTTTATTTTTAACCTACATCTCATCAAGGTCCAGATGCTTTGGTGTGGTCATCATCATTTTCTGCTGCTTGGCTTCAGGGCCAAATAATGGTCCCTGGCTCTATTTTTTTTAGCAGCATAGATAGATACACATCATGACAAAATGACGAATAAGGTGCAGTGCAACAAAGCTTCTGTTTAACTTTAATATATATTCAGTGAGTTTAAAAGCAATTACTGCTGACAAACTAAATTTCACAGGCTAGAAAAGTAGCTTTAACCTGGAATGTGCACTACCCTTCCTGTCATATGGCAAATTTAACACTGTTTTAATGCATTTTTAAATTATTAATTTAGATTTAGTTTGAGACCTAAAGATTTCTGTCAGAGAGAGAGTAATATCCCAGTGGGAGATTTTTTTAGACTGACATGACCTTATCAATTTCTACAATCATTCATAAGCTGTTCAAGAAAAAGCATCTTCTAGAAACTTTACAGAAAAGACTTTTCATTTATGAAACAAAACCAGCAGAGAATAGGTGTTATAGGTTCCCCTCTCTACTGATCCAGAGAATAGGTTGTTAGAGTCCTCAGCTGCAAAATCATGGATTTTTAGTTCAAGGTTTTAACACAGGAGGTCTCCAGTTTGATCCTCATGTGTCACCCCAGCCTAAGGCTGTCATAAAGGCACATTTGTAAAAGTGTACAAAACAGTGCAGAGAAAAATACAGTCTTAAGTAAAAACAAGTTAATCAATATTGTTTCAAAGAAGACTGTAATAAGTCATGAAGAATTAATATTAATTTACAACTGTGTGGAAACAAAACAGAGAAATCACGCCTGGGGCCATGACCCTCCAGCTGCATTGTTTATTTTCAGACCTCTTTCCTTACTGAGCATTGTTGAGATTTTTTTACATTTATTTATTTATTTTGGAAAAATATATAAGCTGTTTCTCATAGAAGACATATTTCTGATTATTTTAGGGAAACTGGTTGGTATTTTTTTACTCCCTGATTTCAGTTTGTGAGCAGTGGTGTTTTTTTCCTGTTCCTCTCAAGCATACTGTCATTTGCTGACTCACCGAGAGTCCATAGAATGCTAGATAGTTATTTATTTTCTTTGAAAAACTACACACACATGGGCAGAACAATTTCAGCACAAAGGGTCATTTATATTTTATGTTTTGTGGTTCTTTGTGGATTTAATTTAGAAGTAATTCTGTCCTTTTTGGGTCTTCTCCCTCTCTTTGGCAATTTCCTTTCGTGACATATTTTATACCTACATCAGTGTATTGATTTGCAGAATACCTCTGTTATTTGGAGGTGCATAATCTTCATTTGCTGCCCGCAGCCATGACGATGACTGGGATTTTATCACAACATTTGTTTGAAACTTAGACCTTCCTTGAAGACTAAAGGAAAAAAATGTTATAAACAGAGCCAAAATTTGTCTGGTCAAATGAGTATCATTAAGATGTACGAGGTAGAATCTGACATCATCTAGGATCCATTTTTCAGCCGTAGAAGCTAATTACACTGATCTTACAAGTGAGCCTAGAGATTCCTAGAGAGAGAGTATTTGGTTGTTTTTCACTGGACAACTCACTGTAAGAAACCCTAATACTTGATATTAAAGTAATGCTTCATAAGATCTGCTATACTAGATAATAAATAACAGGAAAATTCTGGTGCTCCTAGGAGGAGGGATTTTATTAAGAGAACTATTTGGAGAGATATTGCAGCTGTAGTGAGAATTGCAGTTTTGGGCAAAGTGACTAGCCACTGTGGGGGCTGCTTGTCCCATACTCTTCCTTCTTGCTACCTCTTCTCCATTATTGGAGTGCCATTCAGTTTGGCTTGCTAGAGGAAGAGATCAGGTTAGTTAAATGTAGACTATTACTCCAATTTCATGACCAATTTTTCATGTGTTACAATTTCGTGAAATTTAAAAGCATCTGGAAGAAACTTTTGCAAGTGATTGCTCTGCCTCAGGCTAAATAGTTTTTACTTACAGAAAAAATACATTGTTTCATTTGCATTCAAAACCAGATTACAAGCATTTCTGGAAATCACTGTTTTTTTCAGTGCTTTGTGATACAAAGTTTGGTAAAAAGGTGGGTAACATTTGGATTGAGGATAAGTTTCTGTTTTCTTCTGCAGTAAATAACCCTGAAATGCAATGCAGTGTCCATTCTGTACTCTATGTGAAGCTCATGTACACAAAAGACTTGCAAAATAAAGTTACACAAGCAACTTTAGATCTGTCTTTTCTTATCAACAACTGTTTTTGTGCCATCTGTAGTGTGGTAGCATGGTTTCTGGGGAAGTCTGCACTAATATTTAACATGCACTTGATAACTACAAAATTTTATATGATATGTACAATAGGAAATACGTAGGTTTCTCATTTCTTTTGAAACCTGGCTAACACCCAAACCCTAGAGAAGGAATTCATATCACCTACTTTTAAACTTTCACACCGTAAATATTTCTGAGCTAGTCACTATATGCTCCTTTTATAGTTGTTCCTCAATAGAGACAGAGAGACACTTTTAGACACATTTTACCTGCTTTAGATGCTGTTATGGGTTTGTGTGGAGCAGTTTTCCTTGGTGGCAGGGGAGGGGGGCTGCAGAGGTGGCCCCTTTAAGAAGTTGCAGGAAGAAGTCGCCGCCCCAAAATGTTGGATAAAGATAAAGAATTCACCGCCCCAAAATGTCGGACGCGCGCGCCAAAATGTCTGACCCACCTCTAGGCAGGGAGTGACGGTGGTAACGCCTCTGGGAAAACATATTTAAGAAGGGGAACCGGTAGTGTGGGGGTTGAAAAACCTGAGAGGAACATCGCTGCTGATACTGGAATCATGGAAGTGGAGGGGGAGGAGGAGGCGCCTGAGGAGGCTGATGGCCCTGCAGCCCATGGGGGTGAACGGTGGAGAGGAGGCTCCCAAAGGTGGCCGTAACCCCATGGTAAAAACCGCGCTGAAGCAGTGTGAGACTGGAGAGCAGCCCGCGGAAAGGACCCGCGCCAGGGAAGTTCGGGAAGAACTGAAGCCCGCGGAAAGGACCCGCACCAGGGGAGTTCGGGAAGAACTGAAGCCCGTGGAGAGGACCCACGCCAGGGAGGTCTGTGAGGAACTGCAGCCCGCAGAAAGGAACCACGTTGGAGCAGTTGGTGAAGGACTGTCTCCTGTGGGAGGGACCCCACGGTGGAGCAGGGAACGAGTGAGGAATCTTCCCCCTGAGGAAAGAAGCGGCAGCGACGATGTGTAGCGAGCTTACTCCACTCCCATCCCCGATTCCCCTGCGCCGCCGGAGGGAGGAGGTAGAAAGCATCGGGTAGTGGAACTGAGCCGGGAAGGCGGGAGGGGTGGGGGGAGGTTGTTCTGATGTTTAGTTTCCCTTCCTAATACCCGTGTGTTTTGTTTTTGTTTTGATTTGTAGTAAATAAATTGATTTTTTTTTTTTCCCAAGTTGAGCCTGTCTTTTGCCCGTGACCATAAGCGGGGAGTGATCCCTCCCAGTCCTTGTCTCGACCCACAAGCCTGCCTTTGGATTTTCTCCTCATCCCAACGTGGCCAGGCGCGGGGGTGGGGGGTGAGTGAGCGGCTTCGTGGTGCTTTGTTACCGACTGAGCTGACCTGAAACCACGACAGATGCCTATTTTGACATGAAATGAATTACATTCAGGGAGTGCATATTTTTTCTCTGTTAACTTGAAATGAAGTTTAGGATGACTAGCTCAGGTATAGAAGTCTGCAGTGTACAGAGCTACACATTGATGCAAAGTCTACTACAGGAAGCCACTAAAGGAAACTTCTGGTCTGTCTCTGCACTTAATAATCACATTGCACAGGCCTGCCTTAGAACAAGTTCTGTCTTTCTTGAGTATAAGGCAAACGATTGCTTCTGTGATTTAATCCAGAATGATACAGTTATTTATTCATCCAATTGCTATTATTAGCTTCAGAGTCTCTCCCCTTTTTATGTTTGCTGCTGATTGTGGAATGAGGTAGTAAGCATTCATTTACTAATTGTCTCTTATTAATAGCCAATCCTATTAAGGAAGGAAAACAAGCATTTCACTTCCTCGACTTGTTCACTTTCATTTCCTCCTCATTAACACACTGCCCTTGTCACTCAAGGAAGACCTCCATACAGAGTTAAAAACAGAGAACTCCAAGGCTGTTGTTCTTGTTTTGTGTAAATCTCTTTACATTGCCATATGCACTCCTAGATGTAAAAACTTCGGCATGGATGTTTTCTTTTCTGGAGGCTTACCCTAAGAAAGCAGAGTCTGGAGTGTGCACACCAGCCACAAACTCTACTGTCTCATTTGAAACCCTCCAATTGAAAAGACTGTATTAGCTTAGAGAGCTATCAGTGGGTCACTGACAACCAGTCATGGAGTAACATTCATGTGGGTAGTGTTCCAGTCTGAGAGGGGCTTCTGCACCAGAGGAGGCACTGGCAATCATGGTCTTTTTGGAAAGTCTTGTTAGAGGTCATTTGGGGCTTAATTGCAGTTTGCAGTCATATAACAGGTTTCTTTTTTTCATAGCAGTCACATTTTGCTGCACCCCCTTAGAGGTGAGTAACAAGAAGGCTCTTTCTCACATTTTACACAGTGGTGCAACAGAGACACCATTCCTGCCATGTGACAAGTTGATCTATGTAAATAGAGGAGAATTGCTAAGAAGAGGAACTTATAAGTTTCAGAGACAGAGAGAGATGGATACTTTTGCATGTCCAGATATCTTTCTGTAGAAAGCAAAGGATATATAGAGAAGTGCTGACCAGCTGGATTCATTTGCTAGATGGTCACTAGAGCTTGGTTCAGAAAATGGGTCAACAACATCAAAGGCCAAATACTTTCACTAAATACGTCTTGCCTCTGGGAAACATTTCCGTCTGAAAGGAACAACTTTTGCAATGAAGTACATTTAGGTACAGTGTTATAATCTGTTCCACATTTTAGTGGAGTTTCAGTGGCAGGCCAATGAAAGTGCAAGTGATAACAAGCTTGATAGCTATGATGGATTTTTTAATTTTTTTTTTATTATTAAATGATACACATACACCTTGGCATTGAATAGATTTTAGTATACATTCCAACAGACAGATTCCTCTGGGAGGAAAGGGACTAGTCAGGTTAAAGGGGCTGATTTAATACTACATTATAAACCAATAAAGTGAAGTCAAGAGATTCACACAAAATATATTCATGAAGATATTTTTTTTTTTGAGACTTGTAGATGCCACAAGCTCCCTCTGCATCTGCATCAACATAATTGGAACTGGGACTAACTTAGCACTATTCAAGTTCTTTTAATGGAGCTGATTAGAATTTCAGCCTAAGACTTGTTCAGCACAGTAGGGAGGTGTAACATAGCATGTGCTAAGACCATTAAGGTTCCATGGCTAAGATACTCATTTTAGGCCTTATGTAATATTTTAATGCAATATTTATCAGAATCTACAGTGAAGGCAACAAGTATTTGCCTGAGGAATTTATTTACTATTCTTTTTGCAGATTCCCTTAGAAATATAATAAAGACAAGAATAATTCGTTCATCTTTTTCTTTTAATGGAGGTTAATTAGAGGGTTTTTATTATTATTTTATAAGAACTGTCTAGTATGTGTATAAATCTGTTATACAGAAAACCTATTACAACCACATTCCTAATATACAGGCCCAGACCACAGGTGGTGAAATAAGAAGAAACAGTAAAAATCTAATTCCTCTATTGCTTCTCAAACACATGGTCTTTCACAGAAGCCTAAGGAATTCTGATTTCTAGTGCATATTAGCTCTTTCCTGTTTCTTGATCTGAGTTTCCTGGTGTGGGACAGAGCAGACAAATGTTCTTTGGTCCTCATTCTGCTGGAAATACATACTGCAGTACCAGAAGATGATGCTTCTCCCTCCATTTAGAACCCTAGAAGAGACTCCAAAGACTTCCAGTGTTCTTGGGGCAGTAAGGCTGATTGCCTAACTGTAAGGGCTATAACATTTAATACTCTAGCAAGGAACTTAAAGGGACGCATTCTGAGAGGTGTCAAGTGATTTTGACTCTATCTAAATTCAGTGGGAATAGAAGGGAGTCAGCACACATTTGGATTATGTCCCAAGATGAACTCTTCTGTGCTTCAGTTTCTCATATGAGTAGAAAGCCTGTAAATAAAATGCGATTAAGTGAATTTGATCTAATAATAACAATGCATAGCAATCAGAAATGTTCCACTGTAAAAGCAATGAGATTCTCATGGAAAGAGATTGAGAAATGCATTGCATTTGAGTTATCCGCACAGCTTCCATTAAAAAAGCAAGAAAGCACAGCACAAATATCATAAACAGCTGAATGAGGTACAGATGCCCTTTTCTAATTCTGTGAAGCTCTTTCAACCTCCTGCATTGGTTGAAAAAAAACATTTGTACGTCAACACAGAAGCAATTCATCACTATATCTTCAGAAAAAATATCTGAGTAGTGTAATTTACCAATAAAAGAACCTCCTTTTTTTGTCCAGTGAAACAGTCCTTACACTATTACTAAGACTTCCTTGGTAAAATTTTGCATCCATTGTCATCTGTGTGTATACAATGACTTTCAGTTAACTGCATAAAATTATGTTTCTCCAGTGGATAGTTTTGAAAGGCTTTACTTCTTTGAGCTGTTTGGTTCATGTGCTCTGTTTGCTTTCTTTCTTTTCTTTTTAGTTTTCAGGAAATACTCTACATTATGGATGAAGATACTTGCTGCTTTTCTTGAATTTAAAATAACCTATTTGTTAAATAATGCATAACATTACTTTTCAAGCCTTTTTTCCATGATAATTCTCATTCTCTAACACAGGAGTATTCGACCTATGGCCTAGGTGCTGTATACAGCTCCCAGGACAATTTATTTCATTCTGTTTGTGGTATTGTATGCCTGTCACCCAGCTCACATTTTTTGGGTCCTGTGTTCAACATTATAGCTGGTACATGTTTGGTCACAGGGTGACAGAGGATGTGGCATCCCCAATATCAGTCACATTCTCATGAACTTCTACAATTTTTGCTGTTCGGCTTCAGAAACTTTATCCAACTCAGGCAAGGAGCAGGAAAAACTAGTATGTGTATAAAAGTCATATATATAGTGTAGATACTGAATACCTAGTCTTGTAGAATGGGAGAGCAGTACTTAGACTCTCTTGCTCACAGAAATGGATATCTGGCAGGGGGACCACAGAGCCTGTTTTAATTCATTTAGTCTGTTTATAAAGCAAAAGGACCAGCTTTGTTAAACTATTTCTCACTCAGGAAAATAAGATGATAACATCCTGCTTTTCTGTGGTTCTTTCTGGCTTTCACTTTTTCCAGGCCTCACAACTTTTAGCTCTTCTCTAAAGCTGTATCATCATCTGATATTTCACTTGCAGTCTGTTTGTTTTATTAAGTTACTTGATGAAAAAGTAAAGCCTGAAAAAAGAAAACAAATGTTCAGAAACAGAATGGGAAATGCTATACAGGCTTTTTTTTTTTTTTTTTTTTTTTG
>VYZV01019357.1:55386-65953 GCA_013401275.1 Pandion haliaetus
TGAATGTTTGCAATAATCACAGCTTCCTTTCTAGACATATTCTAATGTATGTTGTTAGAGTTGTTTCACTTCTGCTTTCTGGACTCTTTCCTAGAGCGTGTCATTTTCAATGACTTTCCTTCAATAATTCTACAATTAAAATGTGTTCTTGGAATTGTACTGTCTCCATTATGAAAAAAATTTTTATCATGCAGTCATTTTCTGCTCTTCATAGCTTCCTCTTTCTTTCTTACATTTTTCACCACACTTTCTTGCAATCAATCAGTACTGCTGTCTTTCCTCATCCTATTCCATCACTTTAAGCCATTTTTCCTTCTCTCTCACAAGCCAACTGTATAAAACATCATTTGTCTTATTTAACTCTTACCAAAAAAGCTTTTCCAGTGTTTCACTGGAAAAAGATTCCCCGTGTCAGGGCATTTTGTTTTGTAATCTTTCTCTTTTCTCCCTCAAGAAAGCCTTACTACATACATCCAAGGACTATATGAGGGAAACTTTACATGAATAGGGTCAATCAGTCAACACTTTGTGACATTCTTAGGATTCATATTCTTGTAAACTGAAGAAGGCTTTTTAAATTTTCAGAATAATTAGCTCATAATTTTAGTTGTTGTAAGAAAAAGAAAAAAGTCCCCTTTATCTTTGTATGGTGGAAGGGAAGGGAAGGGAAGGGAAGCGAAAGCGTCCAATTGCTTACCACCAAACTACCAATGCCCAGCCAGCCCCAAGGGACTTGTTTTGTGTGTGTGTGTATATATATTTATATATTTACTATTGTATTACTGGTCTATCACTGAAGTGGATGAAAAAAGAATATAAAGAAGTGCAAGGACTAGCAGTACAAATCTTTTCACACCCAGGATGATGATAAGACTAAGCAGAGGACTAGAAAATGGGTATATTTGCCAGTTACCCTGTCAGTTTGAACTACCAATGCGGACATGAAATAGGCGATAGTGATTCTAAAATGCATCAGGCAAGGTATTTTAATCTAATTTTAATGCCATTTTACAAAGCCTAGGATATTTGTTATCTGTAATAACTTGTAAGAATTTGTTCAAAGATTGTCATCATGAAGTCAGTCCACAGTACATCTACAGAAGAGTTATAACAGTGAACGAAAAAGAGAGGACTCTAACTTACTGAATAGAACAAGAGAGCTTGGCAAACCATAGACTAAGAGAATGTATGTCTGCTCTCTGAAAGTATATCACAGAAGTCAATATCAGATAAAAGTTAGAAAAAGCTGTGAGCCCAAAATGCAAACCTAAAGGGCAAACTTAAGCAAAAGAAAAACAGAGTTTAAATTGGACGCAATTTAATTTAGATTGAACATCAGCAGATTTCTAATCACTGAAAGACTGAAATAGTAGAATATATCCCAATAAGAATATTAGGAACAAACCAATAAATGTTTTTTAAGATGGAAGTATAAATTTTAAAAAAGTTATGTAATCACCTTCAGTGACAAGTAATTTGACTAGATGGCTCAGGAGATTTCTCCTTCTATGTGTTACTCATATTTCTGAGCTTCTCATAACCCTCCTGTGTCCTCCTGTGCTATATCAAGGATTGTTACCAGTCAGATACCACCCATAGGGCCCTTCAAATCCTGCAGTTACAGCCGCCACACCTCTGAACTGTTAAAAAACTACAGGGTCACATTTGACCTGGAATCTGTCCACAGGTACCAAGGTCTCCTACATTTTACAACTAGAAATTGAGCAATATGCTACTGTTTACTTCCCTAAGAAAAAAAGTCAAAGTCATTTATATAAAAGAAAGACAAAATTAAATAAATATACATAAAAATATTAAGAAGTAGGTACAATCTGCCTGAGATGGCATATATTTTGTTACATACTTGTGTAAATAAATATATATATAGTGGTTTAATCTTACGCTTTATTATGTTTTTATATACTTCTATTCCTCCTAACATGTACTATAGTCTTAAAAAAAAAAAAAACCAAAACCCTTTAACAAAGTTTACAAATTGGTTAAGGAAAAAAAGGAAAAAGCGAACACAAATAATTTCTTCATGGAAACTGATTTGTTTCTGTCAATTGTGTGGACAGAATTTGTGCAAATATATTTGTTGTCAAGATGAAGTGTGACTTTTGATTCACAGTGCTGCTTAAGGTCTTTAGTTCTGTATATACCAATAAGTTAAAATAACTACTCAAAATTATTCTTTTTAAAAACACTACAGTTTCATTCATAAAAAATGGAAGTGAATTTTAAAGTGTATTGGGCTTGTGTGGCAAGGTTTTGGTAGCAGATGGGATACAGGGATGGCTTCTGTGAGAAGCTGCTAGAAGCTTCCCCCATGTCTGACAGAGCCAATGCCAGCTGGCTCTAAGGCGGACCCACCACTGGCCAAGGCTGAGCCCATCAGTGATGGTCATAGTGCCTCTGGGAGAACAGGTTTAAGATGGGAAAAGCTGCTGGGACACAGAAACTGCAGCCAGAGAGAGAAGTGAGAACGTGTGAGAGCAACAACCTTGCAGACCCCCAGGTCAGTGAAGAGGAGGGGGAGGACGTGCTCCAGGCACTGGAGCAGAGATTCCCCTGCAGCCCGTGAAGAAGACCATGGTGAGGCAGGCTGTCCCCCTGCAGCCCATGGAGGTCCACGGTGGAGCAGATATCCACCTGCAGCCTGGGGAGGACCCCACACCGGAGCAGGTGGATGCCTGAAGGAGGCTGTGACCCCATGGAGAGAAGCCCACGCTGGAGCAGGCTCCTGGCAGGACCTGTGGCCCCATGGAAAGAGGAGCCCACGCTGGAGCAGGTTTTCTGGCAGGACTTGTGACCCCACCGGGGACCCACGCTGGAGCAGGTTGCTCCTGAAGGACTGCACGCCATGGAAGGGACCCACGCTGGAGCAGTTTGTGAAAAACTGGAGCCCGTGGGAAGGACTCACATTGAAGAAATTAATGGAGAACTGTCTCCCATGGTAGGGACCCCATGGTGGAGCAGAGGAAGAGTGTGATGAGTCCTGCCCCTGAGGAGGAAGGAGCAGCAGAGACAGCGTGTGATGAACTGACCGTAACCCCCATTCCCCGTCCCCCTGCGCCACAGCGGGGAGGAGATAGAGAATTTGAGAATGAAGCTGTGCATGGGAAGAAGGGAGGCATGGGGGGAAGGTGTTTGGAGATTTGGTTTTATTTCTCATTACCCTACTCTGGTTTGATTGGCAATAAATTAAGTTAATTTTCCCCAGGTTGAGTCTGTTTTCCCTGTGATGGTAATTGTTTGAGTGATCTCTCCCTGTCCATATCTCAACCCAGAAGCCTTTTGCTATATTTTGCGTCCCCTGTCCAGCTGAGGAGGGGGAGTGATAGAGTGACTTTGGTGGGCACCTGGCATCCAGCCAGGGTCAACCCACTACATGTAGCAGTGAAGAATCCATACAAGAACCCAATGAACTAAGCATCAGTTCTGAAAGGAAGGGAATTTTTATTATCCCTCAGATATGAAATGTGGTATGGAGAAGTTACACGACTTGCAAGAGGTCACAGTACAGTGTGGCAGAGATGCAACCTTGGGTTTCTGACTGCTGTTAACACAAATAAAAATTATTTTGATAATGTAAGCTCATTTCCAGTGTGCAAAAAGTTGGTTAATAATGAATCATAAAACTGATCACTCAGTCAAGCATTGCTGGAAATCACTGCTAGTGGGTTTGCAAGTTAATATTTAGGACTATTGTCAGAAGCATTAGTTTTTCACTTTGTAGCAAAAAGAGATGGAGTACCATTGTTCTTTTCACATTTAATATTTAACAGATGACAGATTTTCGAATGAAGGAAAAATAGATAGAAATTAAGAATAATATTTTAAATAAAAGCTGTAAGATGAATGTGATTAGCCTGATTTAACATCTAAGGACTAAAAATTAATTCTGAAAGTCAAGCACTTTAAACCATTCCTTTGATGTTCTATGGCGAAATCTTTGTCCGTTTTTTAAGTTTAGTATGCATTCACCTATCTTTAGGCAAGTGGATGTTGTCAAAAACTGTTCTTTGTTTATTTCCTGATTATTTCTCATATGATTGTTTCTAAATACTGTACTGAACTAAGATCTAAGTAGATGAAGACTAGTAACTGATCTGATTGTGAAGGAATGGAAATAAACCAGGATGCACCCAGTAAACCATTTGTTGTAAATTATTTGCTTAGCTATTCAACTTCTAAGTGATGTATAGGCATTCAAAAACACAATATATGACTTCCTGAGTGGTGTGTGTAGGAAGCTTCTAATTTTTAAACATGAGAGTAACTATGAATATCTACATCTCTTAATAGTTCACAGTGTAATTATTGGATTAATGAATTTTGTAGTCAGTGTTGACAGTGTTGCCATTTGATAGTAAAAAGAACATTTGGAAGGCTGGAGCCCTAAAAATAGTCTTCCATGTTAAACTACTGCTATAAACCCAAACACTTGGATCCTCTGAACTTTAACAATGTTTTGCAAGCCATGCATTATGCTGTTTAAAATCTTTGCAAGATTGAGTAGTAAATCTTTTTTCAGATATCCTATGCTATCTTCCATGTGGATATTGTTCTTTTGAATTTCTATTGAAATTCAAGTTTGAAAACAAATGCCTGAGATACATCTTATCTGTTTGCCATACTTCACTATTCTTAGATTTCAACAAGATTCAAAAGTTAGGGAGTGAAATATTACACAGATACGTAGCCTTTCAGTGAAGCTCTTGTAATGTAAATTTGACCTTGGATTTATCCTGAATCCACATAATGAAAGCTAGAGTTTCTGTGCAAGAGAATAATGAAAAATAAAGAAAGTACATATAATCCAGATACAGTTCATAATGTAATTGTACCAAAGCAAATGTCTTGCCATGATGTGAATTTAAAACCCTAAATCAAATGAAGGTCATTTTTAAGTTCTAGACATGCCCTAAAAATATTGCAACCTCTATGGATGAGTTAGTGAAGCATATAATTCTGTGATTTCTTCCTTTACTCAATGATAATTTTAGTTTTAGCTAAATGCTACATGGAATATTCCCTACCATAATTTTTTCTTAACCTTATTTTTAGTTTCTTAACAAACTTGAAGACTATAAAACATTCATTTAACTTTATTCAGGAAGCAGCTATGTAAAATCAATTTGTATTACATTTATATATATTCTTTTCATCATTGTACTTTAAAAAAAAAAAGAGAAAATATGCTAGTCATACTTTTTTCATGCATTCCAGTCCTCTCTGTACATATGCGTGCATACATATGTGCATGTATTACTAAAAGATTAGATGTTTTTCTTTCTGGTAAAAAAATCATAGAATAGAATCATAGAATCATTTAGGTTGGAAAAGACCTCTAAGATCATCGAGTCCAGCCATCAACCATGCCCACTAAATCATGTCCTGAATAAATATAAATATAAATGCAAGCCACAGCAATACAATCTATAGCCATTTATAAAACAATTACATTGTAGTGTTTTCTAAAATAAATTGGGTGACAGTCATTATATTTCTTATTATTTATTAATGTTACTATTATTTTCCAGTGCAAAGGATACCCTTCACAGAATGATGAAATTATGTGAAACTGATTCAGATGATATTTGCACATGTCACTTTGGGTTATAAGTGAAATCCCACTTATTTCATGAATAAACACAAATTGATGAGCAAGTTTTCATTATGGGTTAACGACAGAGAAGTTTGAAGTATAAGGCAATTGCTTGAATGCAAAGCATAATTTAAGAGCTGTCACTTACATTGTATTACTGGAGAAATGCAGCTACAGTCTGTGCTATCACCCAATGGGACTATGCAACAGAAACAAATTTTAATACTGAAGAAAGACAGCTTGAGAGCAGGTAACATTGGATATTTTGGTAATAACAAAGCATTTGTGATATGCTTTGAAGTATAGCTAGACTAGAGTTTGAGTTCAAAAAAAAAGAAACAAAAGAGGCAGTAGTAATGGACAGAGTTGAAGAATTTCGCTCCATAAAATTTTGTTTGATAAGTAACTATTCATTATCAAAAATAAGTCAAGAACTTTGTTGTCAGATTAATTAGAAAGTTTTGATCATAGAAATATATATATATACAATTCCATTTTCTGGAATTAAAAAAATATTTGCTTAATAACATATTAGTTTTAGATTTTTGAAAATAAATTAACAAGGAAATAATTTAAGTTCTGAAAAATCTACTCAGACACTGCAAGGATAATTGGCACAACTTGATTTTTTTTAGTTCATTTTAGCTTCAGCTGAAATAAATGATAGCTCAGTTTTTTAATATATTGATAGATCAAAAAGCTACCACATAAACTGTCTTCCCTCAACTTCACACAGAAGTCTGCATCAGTGCTCAGTTCCAATAATGTGTATTAGTACTTTCACGAGCTGTTGCTAAATGGCCTGATGATTGAAATGACGAATGTGAAAAGTCCTAGCAGAGTTCATTTTTTAATTATGGAAATTGCCTATTCCAGAAAGTATGTTTTCTTCTTCCACTTTACATATATTATGCTGCAGTGGGAATGTTCATAATTTGGCACAGGTGCTCTCTGAAATGTGTATACTGTTGCTATACTAATTGCCACCTGAGAAAGGCTGTTATTAGGTTTCATTTAAGCCTTTTTGTAACAGGCTGCCTTTTGATATTGATTGTCTTGTGTATCTTTCTTGATGGAAGGAAGGCTAAACTTGTTTTTAAACAAGACAGCTGTCCCAAAAGAGACAAGAAACTGTAAATGCCTAAACCCTTGAAAACAATGTGACCTGTGCAGACATATTGTTAGAAAAAATAAGGATATTTGTCTTGTGAAACATTTCAGCTTTTTTAGACTAAAACAAGGTTAACATGTATCTGAGATTTTATATAAATTTGGAAAAGTATAAATCCATATGCTTTCTAAGAAAAGACACTTTATTACAGCAAAGAAAAATGTGTTGATCTACACTGTAGTGATTAGACCATTTGTCAAATACTGTTACTGTTCGCGATAACATTTACAGGTCACACACACAAGTTTTCAGCTCCCATTGGAATCAGGCCCGTGAAATGGAATTTATCCCCCTGAATTCAGGAGATTGATTGAAATGATTAACTTCAGCAAATTCTTTTAAAATTTTCTAAATCCCCTCCCTTTGCTCCACCTTTCAAAATGCAACATTATTGCCACAATGAAAAAAAAAATATTAATAGAATAGCGTAGAATAGAATAATGGTGTAGTGCATCTGCTTTCACTGAAGTTTCTTTATAAAAATGGTGCCTCCTTTAAAGTATGAATGTCTCAAGAAGAGTCTCACTACCTTTCCATGTTTGACAGAGACTGCAGAATGGTGCTTCATGGAGAGCTTAATTATTTCCCAGCTGCCTTTTTTCACAGTTCTTATTACATGTTATTGAAGAAGCTCAAACTCGTATTTCTGTATATTAGGATGAAATTATTTGGTTCAAAATATATCTTTTTGTCATTGCTGAAACATCTTATACCTACAGGGAATGGTATTCCCATGTTATATACCATTCACTCCAAGCTATTCCTTGTGCAATCCCCACTGCCTGTCTCATACGTATTACCTCTTGAACATCAACTCCACTAAACAAGGTATCTTCTCAGTAGAGCTGATTGTACTTCATGTGTCTTTCAGGGCAACATGAAGTTTGCCCATACACTGTTTCTCTTTCACTAGCTTCGCTCTTTGAGTCAGGAGAAAGATGAGTAGGTGTGTCAGAAGCAGGAACCACTTCCCTAAACTACTAAATTAGCTGCATCACACCCACCTTGAACTTCTATATCTACTTCAGCAGAAGGAATTAGAAAGTCAGGGTGATGAATCTTGGTGCTTAACTTTTTGGCACTGCAGTAACAAGTGTCACAAAATCTGAAATTCATTGTTGGATTTAGACCATGACCTTTAGAAAATCAAGTGTTCTTACAGTCCCTGTTGCTAACTGCACGAGTGTAAGCTCACTGATGAAAATGTGGTTGCCTGTAGTTCAGGTCAAAACCTGACCTCTAATTTTAAAGTGACAAGCCTGATGCTCAGTTCCAAAATGCTCCTATGTGACTGCAAGATTGATTATCTTGCTAGCTTTAACAATAGGCAAATTGACTTCTTCAGAAAAATAAAAAATATCTTTTTGTCTAATGTACTAGAGTAGGAAAATACCAGATATTTTATAAGCAGAGAATAAAATTAATTCATAGATACTCATCTGAGAAATGTGATTTATATTGAAGCAAGCCAAAACAAAGTGTTCTATTAGTATAACAAAAAACCTGCCTCACCAGGACTGAAAATTCATCATTATATGATGAAAATAATGAAGATATTTGAAACAATCTAGAGCATGACAGAATACAAAATACTGAAGCATTAAAATCTGTTTTGAAGCTTGCTCTGCTGTTTATTGTAATTCTTCCCCCCCCAAAAGAGGTAAATATGCTCCTGATATTTGGTACCTGTGTTCCATGTTACCTTAGTTTGATGATTGGATCTGTAACAGGTTTTGACTTTGGAAAATTACCCAGCATGTTTGCTAATTATAAGGAGTATAAACACTAACATTTATCATTTTAGACAACAGTCAGTGCATGAGCATACAAAACCTGTAAGGCACTAAGGCTTTGAAGACTTAAGAACAATCAGTACATACTTAATTTGAGTGGAATTCTTCTTACCTAGCTGTAGACACTGCAACGTGGGCACCTCTGTCTGATGTATACACTTTATTTTTCTTTTTTTTACAGTCAGGAGTAATTTTGCCTTCTTTGTGTTTGAGATCAATTCAACCTATGTATTTTAGATGTCTGCCTTAAAACGATACATTTTGTGCTCGAGGTGCCTATTTTCCCCCAATACCTGTAAAAGTAGCCTAGGTTATTAGCTCAGATGATCTGGGAATTCCTAACAGCACTACATGGACTTAAGGAAATCTCTGTTTCCCTTTCTTCCCTCTCTCTCTTTTCCCCCAAGGAGGAAGCTGATTAAATTAATATTGTTAAAGTTTATTACACACCAGTCAATAATACCACTTTGGACAGTGCTATGAGATTTCCAGATATCTGAAAGACCAGTGCCCAGATATCCTAGACAATTAGGTATAGCGTGTGCACAGAGAAATTTTTTATCATATTTACAAATTTTGATGAATCTTAGACAAGCCATACTGACATGGTAATCATTCTGTGTATTCACAATGAAATGAATGCATCTGGGACATGCTAGGCATGTACCATCTGTCTTTGCACAGATGAATTGTCCATGCACAGTAGGTCCCTCTGAAATATCAGGCTTCTACAGCTTTACTCTAGATATAATATGGTCAGTTTGGGTTTATTGAAAGTGTTCCATGGGATTTGGTCCTTCATGGACAAAAGTCAATGTCTTTTCTTTGCCTTTTGATATTATGTTTTATTATGTGCTTTACTCCAGATGTTGAGACACCCACACGTATACACTTTTCTTCCAAGCTTTTCCAGTATGAGTCAGAATTTGACGATGACAAAGATAAGAACCAGTCTTCAAGGAAAAAAAAATGTTGCAGCAAGCAAAATTTATGCTTTAATCAGCATCTCCTTCATCTGCTGTGATTCACACATTTCGTTTCTGCAAAGTGCAAAGCAGTTTCACTGAAAAAGAAAATGACTGGTTTTCACTAGCTGAAAAACAAGTGGGGAAGCATTGCTGCAGTGTCCCTCCCTTTCCCTGGCTATCTCATGACACCAGAGAAACAAAACAAAATAGAAGAAAAGAGTAAAAGAAACACTTATAAACTTCTGGTCCTTCCTTTAGATAACAACAGTTCTGTGTAGCCTTAGCTTTGCACCATGCACGATTCCCTGTGAATTGCACTGCTGTACTATCTTAAACTGTGCTCAAGGAAGTTAATAGGAAACAAACTCTTCTGTTTGACATGAGTTAAAGCAAGAACAGAAGACTTAGGTAATCTGTTTTTTCCACATATTCCACACATAGTTGGTTTAAAGATTAATATGGTATCAAAAGAGTCAAGGTATGTTTGTTTATGTAGAGTTGTGGGGGGTTTTTTTTCAGGATCTGCATAAAAGCAGAGTGTAGGACTGTCGTGGTTTCAGGTCAGCTCAGTCGGTAACAAAGCACCACAAAGCCGCTCACTCACCCCCCCACCCCCTCGCCTGGCCACGTTGGGATGAGGAGAAAATCCAAAGGCAGGCTTGTGTGTCGAGACAAGGACTGGGAGGGATCACTTCCCACTTATGGTCACGGGCAAAAGACAGGCTCAACTTGGGAAAAAAAACAAAATAAATTTAATTTACTACAAATCAAAACAAAAACAAAACACACGGGTATTAGGAAGGGAGACTAAACATCAGAACAACCTCCCCCCACCCCTCCCGCCTTCCCAGCTCAGCTCCACTCCCGATGATTTCTACCTCCTCCCCCCGGCGGCACAGGGGAACAGGGGATGGGGGTTGAGTCAGCTCGCCACACATCGTCATTGCCACTTCTTTCCTCAGGGGGAAGATTCCTCTCTCGTTCCCTGCTCCACCGTGGGGTCCCTCCCACGGGAGACAGTCCT
>VYZV01019359.1:27508-53269 GCA_013401275.1 Pandion haliaetus
AAATCTTATGATAATGTCATGCATGTAGGTTTGAGAAAAGTGACTTTCAAGTGGCAGAGAGGAAACAAAATTGGTACGTTCATTATACCTTCATTTATCAGGCTAAAATACCAAGCTTAGTATTTTTGAAGGAAATCTAAGACTAGCTTTTGAAACTTTGAGTCTCTGCATAGGTAGTATGAGCCTTACCGAAATCAGAATGTTAAAATACAAAATTCTGTTGCAGTAGTATTTCCTTTATGTAGAACTTCAGTGAAGTTTTCACTGGTCAAATAACAAGAAACAAAGGAGGAGAAGGATTTGGTTAGGACAATTACTTAGGTATGATCCTGTGATTCCTGCATGTGTTTAACCCTATAAAATGCTTGATGAGTTCTGCTTCTGGAAGAACCAGAAATATGAATGGATATGAGCACAAACTTTGGGTTTTATTTAATTCACCAATATTGTTGTTGTTTCACCCATATGATCATCGTTTCCCCCATATGGTCATTGTTTCCTTTCTGGTTTGGGATTTGTGGGGAAAACCCTCTTATTCATGAGAAGTTTTCTTCCAGGTCAGCCTGTTAATGTAATGTTTCTACTTTTAATCAGCTTGAACTCAGGACTATGAGTGTAGTATTAGGTGTTACAGGTTAAAAGCTACCTGAAATTTTAAATGAAAATAAAGGTAGATGACCTTGGCTTAGATGACCTTGGCAAGCTCAGTTTTCAGCGATGTTTTCTTATTGCGGTTGGTGTACGTGTGGCTTATTGAATGTAGTGTAATTAATTATTCTTATTTTATTTTAATTCTGCAGGTGAAGGCCAGTATGGGAAGGTCTATACCTGTATCAGTGTTGACACTGGAGAGCTGATGGCTATGAAGGAAGTGAGTACTCTGTATACAAGAATCACTGCTGCCCTTGGGGTTTTTTTTTTTTTCCAGACAAAATGTGCATGACTTAGCAGGCATTAAGGATTTCTGAACAGTTGTTAGCTAACTGGGAAAGGCTGGGAAGACAAATTGTTTCTTCATGTAGCCACATCTGCTGTTATCACTTGTTCCTCCTCAAGTTGCTTAAGCTTTTTCTTTTCAGTTTACAACTTTCAATTGAAATGTATGTAAAATGAATGATGTTTTTTTACTAATGTTGTAGGGATGTTGTGAACGTAATGAATGCTTGCTTAATATGTGTGAACTCCCATTAAGAGATCTTAAATTATTTTGGAAAGAGTTTTCTGATTAGTGAAGACTGTACACAAACTTACATTTTACTTTGCAGTATTTCATCTCACATTTTATTCCTTTTTTCTTCATTCCTTAGATAAAAAAATAGGAAGTGTCACATCAGATGTTTTTCAGCTTCTTCTGTAGTTTAAGTGAGCTAGGCTGAGTCACAAAACTGTTGACTAACCTGGTGGGTACAGAAAATTTTAATTTTCAGGATAGAAGTAAGTAAAGCTGTGTAGGCGTAGAGATCAGTTTTTCCTACAGCACCTTGTTTTTAAAAATATTTGTATTGCTTAGTTTTATTGCATTTCTATGTCTTCAGGCAACTGCAAGCATCACAACTGTTGTTCACAACAGTTACCATGCCAGCCACTGGATGCTAGAGCAGTTACATTTTATGAGCCAGTTCTTCCACACACAATACATATGTGATCTCAAAGGTGTGGAAAAGCAAGACTGGGCTTGTGCATAACTTCTTGTACCATACTCGTTCCCTGACTAACTAATACCAACACTTGAAGTTTTGTTGTTGTTGGGTTTGTGTGTGGGGTTTTTGGGTTTTTGGTTTTGTTTTGTTTTGTTTTTTTTCCTCCTGATGAAGTAACATTTTTCCCCCCATCAGTAGCACTCTGTTTCTGGAATTCAAAGTTGCTTTCTGGATGCAGGTCCTTTTTACAGATTAGCATGTGTGTGCTCTTTAGCAGAAGTTCAAATAAGTAAAATGGACCTTGTTTGACAGACACTTCACTAGTAGGCTAAATACACAGTATGCTGCTTTTTCCTGCAGTGCTTTTAACTTCCAGAATTACTTCACCAAGAAATATTCCCTCCCTCCCCACTGTGGGTTTAAATGCAAAGTGCATCTTGCAAATAAAAGGCTTTTCTGGATTTCCTTAAGAGTACCTTGGGAGAAGACTTATTTATTTATTTTTAAACTGGTTAAAAACATTGCATTCCCCATGCCCCCTGAGATTTCTTCAGACTTTACTGCCTTAACCACAGTGTTGTTAAAATCTCTACAAATTATAGTGGACAAGCTTTACTACAAATACATAGTATTGCAACTTTGAAGTGTTAGGTAATACATAAGATGCTTGAATGTCATTTGGCACCTTTTTGTAACCTCCATGTATTTCTACCACTGTTTGAGTACAAACTGTATCCTGGAATTGTGATTGTTTTGTTCTGTATAACAACATCCTAGCAACCAAAGGTAAAATATGCGCATTTATTTCTCTAGCAGTTGTCCTGTACTCAATTAATGAAATTTCTGCTTTCTACCAGTATGGTAAAAATAGCATCTTCCATAACTTGCTATGCATTTTGCTTATCTTTGTGTGAATAGAAGCTTTAAATCAGTTTTTCAGAAGACTTGATATTTTTTTCCTCCATGAAAAATCCATCACGTCATATTGTAGGAGAACTAATGAAAACCTGTTTCCTTCATCAAAACTTTTATGATTGTATTTGTTCCATGCTACACCTTTTCCTTGCAGCTGCCTCATTCTCAATTAAGAAACCCCTCAAAGAAATCCCTTAGAATCTCCGTTGATGAAATACCTGGCAACTAGTCATTCTTGAATGATAGCTCTCACTGATGTTACTTTCAGATTCTTTTGTACTGTGTCTGTCTACCACGTTTAAGCTAGAAGGCAAGCTCAGAAGAGATACATTTATAAGTGCACACATGTGTGTATTTATTCATTTAAGTAACAGCATTTTGCTCTTATAAAGCTTATAAATCGTCGTATTTGTATGTAATTTTCCAAAAACTGTTTGGTGTTCTTTTTTGTTTAAGTTTGGGGATGGAGGGCTGGTATTTTGGGTCTTTTTGTGTGATGATGCTGTTAAAAAAAAAAAAAAAAAAAGTNGCTGTTAAAAAAAAAAAAAAAAAGCTTTTTAGCTGTTTTCTTGGTTTGTGTTTGGGTTTAGGATGGCTTTTTGGTGGGGGGCTTTAGGGGGTGTTTTTTGTTCCTTAGCAATTTTGAAATAGTGGCAAAATAATGAAAAATCTTTCTTGCAGATAAGGTTTCAACCTAATGATCACAAAACAATCAAAGAAACAGCTGATGAACTGAAGATTTTTGAAGGCATCAAACACCCTAATCTTGTTCGTTATTTTGGTGTGGAGCTCCATAGGGTAAGAAAACATAAATTATTGGGGCTTTTTTTTATAGGGCAGAGAGAAAATTTTAAAAAGCTTTGGATCATGGAGGTTTTACTTGAGAACATTCTAGTTCAGCTTAATTGTCTGGATATCTCTGTGAATTGCAGTGTGTCAGTCTTCCTCTGAATGTTGAGGTCTCTGAAACACAGTTTGGAGAAATTTTTTGGAACTGGTACATAAACAGAGAAGGTTCACAATAAGTAAATAGTGAGTAATGCTGGAGCTATTCTCTGCTGCTACTCTGTTTAACTGCTCTAAAAGCAAGCTATGTCATACATGGTATGGTAACTTTTGCATGTAGATAAAGACTAGACAGCCTAAAACCCTTCACTGATAGCAGCAAAGGTTGTACCAATATCTTGTTTATTCCTGGAAAAATTTTGTGCTGGCATTTAAATTCTGATGCCAGACAAGAATCTTAAGGAAGCAGATCTTTTGGAATTCAGCTAGCATCTCTTCAGAAGGAAAAACAAGTTTTCTTGCTTGAGCAGAAGAACTAATGAAGCCTGGTTTTCTTACGGAGTTGGATTCCAGCATTGCATGCTGAGATACCCTACTTTTTATTACTCTCTGCTTCCCACATGCCCTTCCCACCTTCCCCTGTGAGTCTCAGGTCCTTCCTGTATCTGTCTCTACCCAGTGAGGTGGACAGGGAACAGGACGCCTGGTGTCTGGCTGGAAAGTGGTGTGTGGTTTTGACTGATTTGCTCCAGTATGAATGGGTTGACTTGCTGACCCATTGCTGGTTTAGAAGGGGACAAAGGCTTCTTTCTGTCTGCATTTATTTACTTGGGGACACAACTTTGGATGTCTGTGACGCTGTGTCATTGGTTTCTCAGCTAGTTCTAAGAGCTTAGTGTCTTTGCCATCTTTTTGTATTAATTAAGTCTGGCTGAAATTGGCTGGGCTTGGAGACAGAGAAAGGGAAGAAGAACCTAACTTTTTATTAAAGTGAGTTCAGAGTTGGCATGCTTGTTGAAGCCACAGACAACAACAAAAAACTTGCCCTCCCCAAGAAATCAATACAGGATATTGCAGGAACTAGGAGAGAGAAAAAAACCCAACCACCACAAGCCCAACCATCATTTTGTCTTTTTTCTAAATATGTAAAGGATCTTTTTGTATTTCTGCATAACATGCCTACAAGATTTCCAAAGTGCTTCTTGGTTGATGCCAAAGTAACATATTTTATACCACCAAATAGTATCAGTTACATAGAAATGATGAAGATAGACATGTAGCAGAGATTTTTCCATAGCTGTGCAATAGAATATATTAGGTTGAAGCATACTCAAGAGCATAGAGTTCTGAAGAGATGATTTATTAGATATTCCATGGTAAGAGGCACTTCCATTAAAACATTACATGGTACTTCCATTACTCTTTTCACAAACAATGAAGGATGGAAGGAAAACATGATCCTAATCCAGTGTTTAAAACAAAGAAAAAAATTAAAAAAACCAACCAAACAAACCCCAATGAAATCCGGTTTGGTTCCCACAACAGGAAGAAATGTACATCTTCATGGAGTACTGTGATGAGGGCACCCTGGAGGAGGTATCAAAACTGGGCCTTCAGGAGCATGTCATTAGGCTCTACTCAAAGCAAATCACGATTGCTATCAATGTACTACATGAACATGGTATTGTTCATCGAGACATTAAAGGTAATGTTAACCATAAAAGGTAATGTTGTTATTTCAGTATTGTAGATGAGGGTGGGGGGGAATGATGGGGGACATATTTGCAGATTTAGTGCACATTATCTCTACAGCCATGAAGTGTACAAAGCCTTCCACTCATTTTTCAATTTACAAGTTACCGGCTAGTTATGTGCTCCTTTTTAAGTGCAGAACATAAAAAATTTTCACAGCTGGCATTGCAAACTCGTTAAGCTCTGCCCATGATCTGTATAGTTTCTATAGAGGTTAAGGTTGTTGGGGATTCGTCCAAACTGAAATTTTGGTCCTTTTATTACTAGTACTAATACACTGAGTTATGTAACGCTGTTTTTCTTCTCATCTATGCAAGAAACAGTGGTGTTTTCTGGGAGCTGACAACCAGTATAAAGTGCTAGAGTTGTTCATCAGAACTTTTCCTTGTGATTCCCATTTTCCAGAAGTTTTAGGATTTCGGATGAATGGTTGATTAAACATAGTAATAAAAGCCTTGTTAAAAGAAGTTAAAGGGGTATGGTAAAATTAGTTATCTAGCGGGTTTTTTTGCCATACATTTATCTACTCATGCCTGGTTCTCAGCTTTTGCTTACAAAATGAGCAGACTGGAACTACAATAACTGAAGGGGGGTTGGTTTTGGCATTTGCTTAAGGCACCCAGTGTCAGTCCGCATTTCACATTCATTTTTCTTTTCCTGCGCCTTCCAAGAACATCCTCCATGTCTAGTTATCTTGTTTTTGTTAGTCTGGCATATTTTGCTTACCTATGGCAGAAACTTAACAGAAGGTAGGGGAAACGATGCACGCAATATGCCCTGCAAATGCTCATTTTATGACAAGGCAGTGCAACCCAACGATGCTGGGTTTCTATGTCCCTCTTGCTCACAGGGTTTTGAATCACCGCAGCAGTGTAGGAGGTTCCCAGTTGCTCTTGGTCCTTTGGCCTCGTGCTTCTCATTTGGGAAAAGAACTATCTACGATCCAGAGGCCTCCCACCCAGGTAGGCCACTCTTGAGTCAGTTTTGGCTTTTTTTCCTAGAAAACACTTTCCCTCACTCCCATTCCCCAGCAATCTTGCCTTTTCTGGTTCTCCTTCCTGACCAAAGGTTTCTCTCCAGTTGTGGATTTCCCTCCGTGCTTTTCACAGTGTCCTCCTTGCCCTTCACTTGATCATTCCATATCCAGGTTCTGCTTAGCTGGATTACGCTCTCCTGGAAGCTCGTTGTGATCAAAATCCAAGGCTGGCTGACAGGGGTTTCTTTTTGTGCTGCTCTATGTCACTGCTGATTTCTGGATGTTTCCAAATAGGTCTTCCTCTCATCAGGGAAATGCAGTGAAGTGAGAAGAGCTGTGTAACAGAACTGTAACGCTATGTTATCTGAGGGAATTTCTGTTGCAGCAGGTTCCTCATACCAAATACTGGGGTGTTCCTTGAGAATAACAGCAGCTATAAACAGGGAGTCACTGCAGACACATCTATGGATAGACCTTCCCAAAATTTAGTGGCAGAATATGAGGATAGGCCACATAGAATATGAAGATAGAGAGTATTTTTATAAAGGATGCCTGATGTTACATTGGAAGTCTCTTGCTTTCTGTCTCCTTTTATGCTAACATTGCATTCCCAAGTTTTCAGGCTAACAGCAGTAAAGAAAACTCTGGTTTTACTTTTAGCTCTTACGTACTCTTATTTTTCTGATAGGGAAGAATGATAATACGTCATTCAGGCTGTTAAAACTGCTTTCCGATGGAAATCTCGCTGTCAGATCACACTCTCGTGGCCAGTTTGCTGAACATCACTGCGGATCTGTTTCTTTCAGCAGCACATAACCAATTCTTAGAGTAATTGTTTGTATGTGTCCCACAGTTGGTGTCTGCAAGTACCTTGTGCTCAAAAGTTGAGTCTTTTGGTTAGCAGTGTCCGCTAGTGTCACTGTTGTCCTTCAGATGCCGTTACGGCATCCAGTTCTTGGAGTGTAAGAGACGAAGCAAGACACAGCTGCCTTGAATCCTTTTTCAGCCCATGGTTGTGAGAGTGAACTGAGGGTAGTGTTGGCTGGTTGTTAAACTTGGCTGCCCTGGTTTTGATGAGTCTGCATCAATGTGTAAAGTAGTTGGTCTAGTATGTAGCAGATGATTAAGTCTTCTGCGAAAGGGTTTGTTGGTTTTTTTTTTTTCTGTATCCTGGGTATTGGATTTTAACCCCTGTGGCTAAGCCCAGATTCCTCAGTTACAATTACTTCACTTTTTGCAAGGAAGCTGTTCTGCTCAGTGATCAAGAGCGAAGGAATATTTAATGCTGAAGGGAGTCTCTGGGCATCTCTGGTTAGCCCTCTGTTCAAAACAGGGCCAACCTCAGTATCAGATTGAATGTCAAATTAGATCAGACTGCCGAGTACCTTGTTCAGTTGAGTTATGAGTATCTCCAGGGATGGAGATTCCCTTTTCTCTGGGCTCCTGTCCCAATGACTGACCTATCCCTGTTACGAAAAACTTTTTTCCTGATACCTCCCTGGAATTTGCAGAAGTTGCTATTTGTGTCCATTGCTGCATATCCTTTCACAGTGTGCCTTTGAGGAAAACGTCTGTTTCCATCTTCTTGATATCCTCCCATTACACAGCTGAAAACAGCAATAAATTCCACACACAGGCAAACACACACACACTCCTCCAGTCTTCCCTTCTTCGAGCTAAGCAAACCCATCTGTCAGCCTCTCCTTGTACATTTTGCGCACCAGCCCTCTGACCATGCTGATGCCCTTCTGCTGGGTTTCCTCCAGTATATCAATGTCTGTCTTCTACCGGGGGGGCCCAAGCCCAAGACACAGCACTCCAAGCATGGTCTCGCAAGTGCCAAATTGACAAGAATTAATCACTGATTTCATGCTTGGTGCTTTCTCTCTGGGAGAAAAGACTGCTCAGATTGTGTTTTCAGAGTGAATACAGAAAATGAAGGGATTGTATCTGAACCTTCAGTAAATTAGAAACCTGTGAATGAGACCCTCAAGGCCAGGAAGTCTTCATCAAAGTGTTAACTCTTGCTGAGTTTGTTGATAGCTTTCTCAGAATTTCTGCTATTCCTGCCTTCATGTCTTCATGATGAGCACAGGGGAAGGAAGGCCGTTCAACGAGAGGCAGAAGGCTGTTCAACAGGAGACTGCGGGCACGTGTCACGCTTTCTAAAGTAAAAGAGGATGCTAAAGCTGATTTTTTTTCTCATCAAAGGGTAGCATATGGCCTGCTTGCTTCTTGAATGAATTTGGCTGTTGCACTGCTTAAGTAATGGCTGAGGAACGTCTATGAGCTGCCCCTCTTTTTGTGGAATTATGCCACAGTCTTTAGTGGGGCTTTTGGTACTGCTCCTTGAACTCACAGTATTTACAGTAGCACCTTCGGAATATCACACTAGTGCAGTTTCCACTGCGCTTAATACGGGGCTGACTTGGCACAGAGATACAGGGCATGAAACCAGTTTAAATGCTTTGGGTCATAGCTGTTGTTTTCTCTAGGAAGGGTACGGCTTTTGACGTTTGCTCTTTGCAGTCTGCCCAGAAGATCTCGTGGTATAAATGGCAGTAGGGCTGTGCAGAACTGGGCTACCTCTTGCCTCTGCCAAGTACATCCAGTGAAGATGCTTTTGATAGCCTATGTGTAGGAGGAGAGAAGAAAGATGGGCGTGTTGTGCCTTTTTGCTGTTTTAGGCATCTCTAGTTTTATTTTGCTTATTGACCATTCAGATATGGTAGGAATTTTGTTACATTCCCAGCAGCATTAACTGT
This sequence comes from Pandion haliaetus, assembly GCA_013401275.1. Lineage (NCBI taxonomy): Eukaryota > Metazoa > Chordata > Aves > Accipitriformes > Pandionidae > Pandion > Pandion haliaetus. Next base: position 36,343 of record VYZV01019359.1, read on the forward strand.
CAAAGGTAAAAGGCATGTAGCACCCTCAAAGTACTGCCCTTTTCTCTCCTGTTCTCCTACCCAGGTCCTGCTGGCTTCTGTGCAGGTTTCCTCTAACAAGAAGACCCTTTTTAAAGACTCCTAGAGTTTGGTCTTGGTCTCTGAAGCAGAGACCATGTGGCTTACAAAACAGGGGCTCCAGCCAACAACGTACCAGTAGAAGCGTTATTCAGCTGACAGAAGATGTCAGCAACAGAGTCTTCAAGTGCTGTCTTTTTCTTTCAGTGAAACTTTGATTCCTTGCTTTGTTCCACTTGACAGTTCCAGGTGCTTTCAGGACAAGGGCTCACAGCAACTTTCACAGTAACATTTATGGTAAATTGTCATTACTTTCTTTTTAAAGGGACAAACTTTAGTTTGAAAGGCCTTCTAAGTAGACTCTGAACCAAACTATTAAACCAAACTATCACAGTAGCTTTAGATTCAGTCAGAAGAGAGATGGTTGCACTTCAGCTCTGCCCATATCCACCCACTGCAGTAATCAGAAACCACTTTGTAGCCTTCCATGAAATTTGCGTGTTGCTCTCTTGAGAAATGGGAACATAGGTTTCCAAAACATCCTTGTAAAAGTGTTTGCTAGTGATCACCATTTTTCCTAAGCACTTTGTGTGGGCTAAGTGCACCTACTTTCAAATATGACAAGTAATTGCTTGAAAATCATTAGAAAAAGAAAAGCTGCAGGCAGTAGTTCAAAGGAAAAAGTTGCTGATAGAGTAACTGTCACTCTTCTAATGCATTGCCCTTACTTAGTGTCCCATCGAGCTGCCTTCTTGTACTGCTTTGGCGTGTTTCTGGATTCCCTTTCATTCAAGGAGCTGAGGGATGGCCTACCCAGCTCCGTTACCCTGCAATCACAGGCACGTGTGACTCTGGACACGTATGTCCCTCTGATGGCAAACTGCAGAACCCAGCCAAAGACCTCTGATCCTGAGTACGTGCAGGCATCTGAATGCCAGGAGTTGGAAAACTTAGAGACACAATGTGCAAAAGAGTTGTATTCACTGAAAGTCAGTTCTTCTTTCAGAACTTGTAAAAGGCTTACAGTAATTAAAGGTTGGAATTTATTTCTGCTAATGATTTCTCTCCCGCTTTTATAGTGCGGTTCTGTGCAACACCTCTTGGACCAAATAAATCTTGCTTTTGTTATCAAGCATTTTCATAGTAGTTAGAGAAGCCCTTTAAGAAGCAGGCAGGGTTTTGGCATCATTGACCTGCACTGCCTTTTTTTGACTTGAGCTTTTTGAGGATTCTTTTTATTTTCCGTTAATATCTTGGGGATGCCCAGCCAAGCTAACTGGAAAAAGTCATTAAATAAGAGAACCTAACACAAAGGAGGAGCAGCCAAGAATTCCTGCACTGACCTATGTTCAAGGTGGAACAGAAGTGAGAAACTTCTGAAGGTTGTATTGAGATGAGGCATTTTTGAAAGAATCTTCTGTGTGATACAGGAAAAGACCACGTGTAACGAAGTCCCCAACATTTGCCTACTCCTAGAGGAGGTGGCCCATTTTGTTCTGTGCAAACCATTCATCTTTCCTCAAGAGAGATCACAGCTGAAACTATGTTTCTGCCAGCTGACTCTTGCAACCTACCTGCGGTTTCATTGTGGCACTTGCAGAATCCGGGATTCGGCCTGACATCTATGGTGAGGTCCTTCTGCTCTACCTGTTTTCTGTTGGCTGTCAACATGTGTTTTGGCAGGACGTTGAACGAAAGAAAACCACTGGTTATCAAAACCACTTGGCTTGTTTTCCAGTGTTGCGGAGAGCAAGTGACTTGAAGCCAACTGCAGATTCCCCTTGGAGATTTTTAACTGTGCTAGGGAGATGTTTTCTAGTGTAAGCTGGCGGTGTAGCCAGCTATTGTAGCAGTAGCCGTCCTCCAGAAGTTCTTTCGGAAGTAGAGCACGATAGCAGTGGGCATTTGGTTGTACGTGTAATAAAACGCTATAAGCTCCATTTTGCAAGTTGGCCATGACGACACAGCTGTATGATACCATCTGTCTTGACTCAGCAGAAGTGAAAAGATGGCTGGTGGGAGGTAAGCAGCAATGGCCTCTGCCAAGAAGGACGGGTGTTTTTTCGCAGTGCAACACTCACAAGGATAAGCACTGGAATTCCTAAATTCCTGGAGGAGTAATTTCTCTAACGAGCATGTATGGAAAGCTGACGAGTTTGCCTCCCATACTGCTTTGTGTTTTGAACACTTCTTGTTGTCAACTTCCAGTACACTTAGCGTTCACACAAACCCACCAAAAATCCCATTGGCTAATGGTAACGTACCTTTGGGGAACATCTCTAATGCTGTCATAGTCCACGCTTAATCCACAGGTAAAGATCTAAGCGTGAATTCAGCCATTATCTACTGTGTAACTTCCAAGAGTATTGAGAACCCTCATTCCCTAATTCAGCACTAGTTTAACAAGTGTTACTGTTTTTTGTTATGTTTCCTAGGAGCAAACATCTTTCTTACCTCGTCTGGACTGATTAAACTAGGAGACTTCGGCTGCTCAGTGAAACTGAAGAACAACACCCAGACAATGCCTGGAGAAGTGAACAGTACTTTGGGGACTGCAGGTAAGGAAGCACGTGCTAGGCAGATACTTGTCTAGTTACCGTAAAAGAAGGTACCTTTGCCAAAGTCTGGGCTGGAGTAAAATGATGTGTTTCAGGGAAACTTGATTTTACCTGAGCCAGTTAGATGTACTTTACACCCAGAAGTCAAAACAGTCAGTGAATGATGTAACTGGAGAGATGAAATTGTATTTGTTTGGTAACTATAAAGATGCTGGGGCTTGTGTTTTCTGGGGCTGTATCTTTCTCTGCAGCCTTACTGAAACAGTACTGCTCTTACTGAACAGCTGCTTAATCTATTTTTTAAAAAATGAAAATAACTGAAAGCATATACTGTACCAGCATTTTGACTATTCCTTTTCAAACTGGAAGACGGTTATGCTGCAAATGTGTCAAAGAACAAGAAGCCAGCAAATGACAAATTTCAGCAAGAAAAGCTGAGTGGCAGTTCGTTACAGTTGTATTAAAAAGCATTTGGTTTGCCCAGTTAATCACTTACTGTTCCTTCTGCTGTATGCACTGATGACATCGTCTGTGTTGTTTCAAAGCATACATGGCTCCAGAAGTAATTACTAGAGCTAAAGGAGAAGGGCACGGACGTGCAGCAGACATCTGGAGCCTGGGCTGTGTTGTTATAGAGATGGTCACCGGCAAGGTAGGGATGTTTCACGTACTGAATGAGGGCAAACTCTTCTTAGCAGTTTCTCTGCAGATTCTGGTCCCACTCCCCGCAGTTTGTCACACTGAAGTCTGCAAGTACCGGGGTGGCTTTTAGTTTTCTGGGGTACAGATATAGATGCATTGTGGGATAGCAAGTTTCTTACTAAACCTTGCGCTTAGCAACGCTGTTACCTGTTGCAGAGGCCTTGGCACGAATATGAGCACAACTTCCAGATCATGTATAAAGTGGGGATGGGTCATAAACCTCCTATTCCTGACAAAGTGAGCCCAGAAGGGAAGGACTTCCTTTGCCACTGCCTGGAAAGTGACCCAAAGATGAGGTGGACGGCCAGCCAGCTCCTCGATCATCCTTTTGTCAAGGTTTGTCTCAGGGCTTTGGCTCCAAAGACCGTAGACGGGAATTGGAAACAGCTTTTAGTTGGCTTCATCGTTCGCAGCTATGCCGCAGGGCTTTATGTCACGGTGGGAGGCTGATACCCAGTTGATGCTGTCCAGAAAACAAGGTTTGGCAACTTTTCAGAAGCATGTGTGATGTTGCTAGCAAACATTTGACTAAAAACGTGGTGTGTACCACGCAATAAACTTTCACTGCTGTTTTGAGATGCATTACCTTTATGTTAAAAAGACTTGCCAAGCTTCAACTCGGTGGTAGTTACTTGGATCTGCCAAGGGCTCTGTGCCTAAAACTTCAGCGAGTACGTCCGCACAGACTTCTACAGTGCAGAGATAAGGGTGCCCTCTATAAAAAGGGAAACAAGCACACGCTTGAGAACTCTACCACCCTTCAGTGCAAGGGTCTGCTTTTCTTTTAAGTTCAAACTTAACGTTAAGTTCATACTGAGTGTTTATCTGGCAGCTGGCATAACAATCTGCAGTTCTTGCATGAACTGTTGTTTGATTCTTTGCGTAAGACTAGGCAAACACAGCAACAACTTTGGGTGTATCAGTAACTTCCGTTTTTGAAGAAGTAGGAGTGCAGTAGGTTATTGAATTCTGTCCCAGTTTCCAAGCATAAAGTTGTTCACTTTTGGTATTCTGGTTCAACGAGAGCGTGTTTGGTGGGATCATCATACCCATTCCTGTCAGCAGCGCAACTGGAGCCAGATCCCACCCATCACAGAGGCAGGACACGTCTGTAGGCACGTAAGAGCTGCGTGGTGACGGTGGAAACATCAGTATTCGCATACAAACACTTGTGATTCATTATCTGTGTAACAAGGGAGAAAGAAGAAAGCTTCAAAGGTGTTCAGTGAAGGTGCTAAAGAAACTGATGCATTGTCATCTTCTCGCTGCAGCAGGGAGACAACCGAGTTAATTAATTGCCTTTTGTCCCCTTCACAGGTTTGCACAGATGAAGAATGAAGTTATTCAATCTCTGGCCTTTTTTATTCTGGCAAGATATCTTTTAATCACTACTGTATGTAATATTTACATAAAGACTGTGCTGAGAAACAGTATAAAAGTTGAACTTACGAAGACTGCACAAGTGACGAGCGTCACTTTCTCTGCTGCTCCTGTGTGTTTTACTTGGCACATGTTGCTCATGTGACAGTGTCCGCAAGTTGGAAGAAGCTGCATGTTTCAGTGAAAGTGCCATTACTACTGTATATGGACCATACCTTTTTTTTGTTCTTTCTCCTGTTTCTCATTTGATTGAGAACTGTAATGTTAATATGTAGTATTTTTGAACTCTTTAGGTTCAGAAAAATGCTGTAGTGTTATCAGGCGTTATGGACCTTGTTTTTTAATCTGTTTGTTGAGTGCACTGACTGTGAACTTTTACTGGTTTTTTTGTTTATTTGTTTTTGGCAAGCTTCAGATTTGTTATGCACAAGGCTGATTAATGAAATTTTAAAAAAAGTTTTTTCTCAATAAATGGTTTATTTTAGGAGTTGGTGGTGAAGGGTTTTTCTTCTGAAAAGAAGTATGTGGGGTGGTGTCACACTTCTTTAAACTTTTTTCCAACGCTTGTTTAATACTGCTAAGCTAACCTACCTGAAATAAGCTTCTCTTACGGCAGTAGTCCATGTTTTGTCGAGTTCAAGATGCGCAGTGTAAGATGCTTCTTATGCGAGTGATAGTAGAATTAAGGTCACCCCCTTCATCCTCTCCCGAGGAGATAAGGCGATGTGCAATTCCCAACACTGCCTGTCACACAAGGGATGACAGAGTCGTGGTCTGAGATGACTTTCTTCTTGAGCGCGAGTGCTGCGAACAGGGAGTGGTCTGCCTGGCCCTTCTGTGGCCAAGAGGAGGATGGGTTAAGATTATTCTTCTGTTCCGCTTGGCAAAAACAAGAACTTACCGTTAGCTTTTTAAAACCGATTTCTGATCGTGGACTTTGATTTCCTCACCACCCCCCACTTGTCATCAGTCTCAGAAAGTGGAGAGAGGTTGGTTAGCAGTTAGAAGCAGCAGTTAGAAGCAGCAGTCTGCAGCACTTGATCTAGTTGGATTATTTTGTTTGAGTTGCTATTACAAACAGATGACTGACTGACTTAAAACTGTTACTTGCAAGCATTAGTGCAAGTTTACATATTCCTGTTAGAGCTTTCGACCTTAAAAATGGGTAACTTAACTGATAAAAGTTTATTCTGAAGTCCCCTCTCTCCTCTAAATCCACCAAGCCTTGGTTTGTTACAGGTGTGGGGCAGCTTTTAGCAGCTGGGTGCGCTGTTGAGAAGGTATCATGAAATCTGACATTTAAATCTAGGAAAGCACAAGCCTCACTGGGCCCGTCACCAGCGCAGTGTATCTAGGCTCTCAAAAATACAATGCTGAATTTAAACAAAGACTTTCCCTTCTCTTCAGTTCTTTATTTTCAGTTATGACGGGAGGGGAAGTATGTTGTCATGGACTGCGAAAGGACCTGAGGTAAAAGTCCCCCCCCGGCCTGCTGTGTGCTTCGCTTTGCGGTGTATCAGACGTACCCGAGCGGTTCGTGTCCTCGTTTGCCTTGTTTCAGGTGCCCTTGTACGCAAAGAGGAAGCGCGGACAGCTTTTAGGAGTCAGGAGATAAAGGTGGAAAGAAGTCAACTGTTACTAGTTCGTTGGTGCTGACCAAAAGAAAACTCACTGCGCGTCAGCTTTTTATGCTTTTATTTTTTTTATATAAACAAACATTAAGACTACTTTTGTTAAGGCAGTTGTAGAACATACAGTTGCTTGTGGGGACGAGGGGCAAACACTGCTCCGTGATGACGTGTGTCATTCCTTTAATACAGTGAACTGGACTAGTGTAACTTTGGCAAGTACCTCTAAGCTTTCTCTGTTGGCCGGGGAACGCTGGAAGGGCCCAGGGGTGCGGTCCTTGTGCGCCGGGACTTCTGGAAGTGCTTAGGAGGACGGATCCAGGAGTGGCGCGTTTGGCCCTCAGCCTGTTCTAAGGGTTGGTCCCAGGGAAGCGGGTCTGAAATAATAGTCTAGATGCTCTTTCCAAAGTACGTACATGTTTGGTGGCGTCCTCTGGGAGAAGTGAAGTGGCACTGCATGCAGTTGGAGAGGAAAGGACTAAGGTTCATAAGGAATGTGAAGTGTCTCCCTACCAGCATGTTCCAGCAGTGGCTCTTTAAAAAGGTAAAAAAGCTGGTCTCTGTCACTACAGGAATACGGATTTGCTGCTCGGCACTACTCGCTCCTGCACAGAGGGTTCGTTCTACCACCCTGAGAAACGCCCGCTGGATCCGCCAGGTAAGGCTTACCGTAACGTGCTTGGAGAGATCTTTTCTCTTTCCCACCCCCACCCATTTTCAGTCTTGTGTACAGGCTCTCCAGGTCTGGCTCATTAACATGCCTGATGCATCACTACGGGATAGGTGGACATTCAGACACTACTACAGGTTGTAATACTCAGTTTTCCACTGCTAATATTGTTTTAGCAAACAGAGTGCAGGGCGTGGGCTTTAATAAAAGAACAGCTTTCTAAGTGTGGCAGTATTTTCCGGTCTCGGGCTCTATTTCATGTGTTGGAAAAACAACACTAAAGCCTGTGTGTACATTCATGACCTCATATAACCTATTCCAGAAACCGTCAGAGCGTAGGGAATGCGGGTGGGGAAAAAAGCCCCTCGGACTAGTCCCTCACACTTCCCCAGGCCTGTTCCTTCCTTCACAGTGCACGTTTTGCTGCCTCCGCTCTCAGAAAACTCCGCTAAAAGCGCTACTCCTCCTGCTCCTTCGGTGCTGCGTATTAAAAAGACTAGTTTCTAGATGATCTGATGTACTGAACAGCAAATGTATACTTCATGGAATGATTGGTATTTGGTTGTATTAGCCCCTGTTTCTTCTGGCCTCGGTTTTGTTACAGGAAAAGAGAAATGTTTTTTATTCCAGCTGCTCGAACTACGACTGCTCACTTTCTTCTCTAGAGACACACAGGCTCTTCCTTCCCATGTGCCATGAAAATGTACCATCATTGAAAGTGCCAATCACAGTCCCCACTGCTCAGCATCACTATCTTTAAAAATGTAAAGATTGGGGTTTTTTCCTCAATCATAATTGCTGGTAGGTGGACGTCCCCTCTTTTTTCCATTTTCCCTTGTTTAAACAAGCTCTTTTTGGTAACTTGCACGTCCTTAACCCTTAAAGTTTGAAAAACAAGAGGAGGCTGCCCTGGAATCAGTACCAGGGGTGTCAGAGCAATGCTGTTTTCCCAAGGAGGTTGATTCTAGTTTTATTTAATTCAGAAGGGTGTCAAAGCAAGTCCAGACAGCCATAAAAAACTCTTCTGCCACACCACTGTCCCAGGTTCTCTCCTCCTCCCCCTTTTCTCCCCCAAAGAAAAGCAAAAGATAATTTAACTACTACCTCAGGCTACCTGTTATGAGGCACCATGTAAATTAATTTATCAGAAAAGACAGACAAGCAGCTCAACTGTGATCACAACAGTATGGGTGTGGGGCATCATTTTTAATGCGTGCTTTGCGTTACTTAGTTACAGCATACCCAATTGTTTTGTTTCCGCCGTTGTTAGGAAGGCCTATAATTTTAATCAGTGTTTAAAGCTGAAAGGAATTCTATTACCTCAGTTTTTCCAAACTATAACTGGCATTTACTCTCGAAAGAATTACAGGTTTCGGCTATCCCTCTGATGTATTGCCTGGGGAGAGATGTGGCAGTGGGTAACGTAGCTCTGTTCAGGCCACAGGGCCAAATTCCACTCCAGGTTATGCCGCTGCAAGGCTCCGATCGAACCGAGTGGGCCCTTAGCTGGGGGCGGGCTGAAGTTTCAGAGGGCCCCTGGTGCACACTGGGGGAGTAAGTTCTAGATGTAGAAAAACTCTGCCGCCATTCTGCCAGGGCGGTAGAGCTGCTTCAGTCCAGTACGGGTATAACGAAGCAGAGCATCTTACTGTATTTAAACATTGACAGATTATGGTTGTTAACATGTGATCTACACAACTATCAATTTTAATCATCTTGTCACAATCTTCTGACATTAATCCATTCCTTAGAGCGAGTTAAGAAAGATAAAGGCTGCACCTCCAGTTGGTTTCCAGGTAGAGTCTCATCATACAAGCATACTGGAATTTATTTGTTTTTTCTTCAAAACTTAAGACACTTTATAGGAAAACAAACCAACCAAACAAATGCAAACCTGTTGCAGAGAGTATATGAAGGAGTGCATCTTTCAAGCGTGGCATCCAGCCCAAACCCCCAGAGAAAAATAACAGGAGCACAAATTCAGCTATGCGTGGCAATCGCTCATCCTACGTTCCCGCCGATCTCACTTGAAGGACCATGGTATGCGCTTGAGTTTTCAGAAGTTGCCTTTGTTCCCTTTGGATTGAAGCAGTCTCTGAAGACACTACTTTTGTTTCTGCTTGTTGTCATTGTTGCCATAGGTGGAGCCCTTATTAATTTCCGTAACGCCTATCATCCATCTGACACCGACAGAAGCTGCAATAAAAATAAAAAACAAAAGCAGTTTGCAGACAGAACCCGAAGGTCTGCACAGCAGCCCAGCATTAATAGTAACTACCCACACTTAACCTTTGAGGAAAGCTACGCCCCTGTCTCGCGTAAGCTGCCCCCACGGTAGTATTTCATTACGGAAGCTCCCGTTTGCTGGCCCCAGGCTGGACACGTCCTCTCCCACCAGCAGGGAAGAAAGAGGCCACGTGAACCAACACGGGGGTGGGGGGCACAGCCATGATGTGCTCAGCCCTCTTAAACCTTAGACAAGGCGGGCTGGGAGACGGGGGTGCTTTGGGGCCACTGGCTCCCAGGAGTCGAGTGAGAAGCTGTATCCGCAGGCGAGGTGTGACAGGGGAAGGGAATTGGGCCTGCTTTCAACAGCCCCATGCCTGGAAGAGCACGAGCAAGTGCAAAGGCACTTCAGCTCTTCCTGAACAACAGAAAAAAAAAAAAGTAAGTTGTGGCATTTTTTAACTACAGCTCATCAAACAGTCCATTACAAGAGGCCAGGTTAATTTAAAAGACTTTTAGAGTTGATTTAGTGGTAATAATTCACCATGCACAGGGATTGACGGGGTTTTTTTTATATGATTTGTAGTTCCCAAAGCTAAGTTAAACACAACTTAGCCTAAGGCCTCCCCCTCCCCTCACAGCTGTTATTCCCCAAACAACTTCTGCTCAGCTACTATACATATCCAGAACCGCAACACTTCTTTCAGGCCTAAACCTACCTGGGAGTCACAAACACCCTCCCTCTGCTCTGAACCCTTTTTCCAAAGGAAAAAAAAAAACCAAGAAAGCTGGGAACCTCCCCTAAGCCTCCCCCTCCCACTTTCTTGCTGGCTGATGGTGAAAAGGCCTAGTCCTGTGAGGTGCTCAAAATGTCTCGCTCCCATCAGTCTTTACCTCTTTAATATGACCCTCAACAGTTCCTCACCAGCCAAAGGCCTCTGTATTTATGGTCAAGTCAGACCCCGAGATGACCAGGAGAAGCCGGAGGCTTTGCACCAGTACCACGGCTGATGACACAACACCCTGTGTCCTGGCCTTTGCTTCAGCAGAGGCACGGGAGAGGGCTGTCAGCTGGTAACCAGTGCTGCCCCTGTGCTCTACCCAGTTGCTTGCTTGGCCAGCTGTAACGTGGCACTACCCCCTCAACCCTGCAAAACCCTCCCTTTTTTAAATAGCTGCTTCTCGTGCTTCAAGCAACCTGTTCTGAAGTGGAGCACAGACTGTTGAACAAATGTTATAACTGTAAGTAAGGCAACTTGAAAAAGGCGGATATATATATTTAAGTAAGAGAGGCTAGAAAGCAGCTCTGCAGACGTGTGTCCTTGTGGGAAAGGAGGATGAAGGTGCCCAGGGCTGCATCAGGAAGAGCGTTTCCAGCAGGTCAAGGGAGATGACCCTTCCCACCACGCTCAGCACCGGTGAGGCACATCTGGAATACTGGGTCCAGTTTGGGTTCCCCAGTACAAGAGAGACACGGACATACTAGTGAGGCCAGTGAAGGCCACAGAGATGATTAAGGGAGTGGAGGGAGCATCCTTCATATGAGGAGAGGCTGAAAGAGCTGTCGCTGTTCACAGCCTGGAGAAGAGAAGCGCAGTGTGATCTTATCCATGTGCGTAAGTATCTGAAAGGAGGGTGTAAAGCAGGTGGAGGCAGACTCTTCTCAGTGGTGCCCAGTGACAGGACAGAAGGCAACGAATGCTGGAGTTTCCCTCTGAGCATAAGGAAGAAAAAAAATCTTTACAGGAACACTGGCACAGGCTGCCCAGGGAGGCTGTGGAGTCTCCAGCCCTGGGAGACATTCAACACCGCATGGGAGACAGCCCTGAGCAACCTGCTGAAGCTCACCCTCGTGTTTTGTAGTATGACAGCAAATGGACAGTTTTCAGAAGCACAAGTGGTAATTGGATACCAGAACGGAGTCACACGTGGTGTGACACAGCCACGGCTGAACAGACAGTGGTGCAACGGGGAAGCTGGGCTGCCCGTGGGGCTGCCCTCGGGTCTCCTGCCTGCTGAGGCAGGAGGAAAGCAGGGCCCGCTCCCAGGCAGATAGCTGTGCAGTGAACAGTCCAGAAAGGGAGAAGGCTCCCAGGGAGTTCACTGTTGTCACTTACACTCCACTGTTAGTCCCTGAACGGAAACGCACACGAGTGGGACAAGTGATGGGTTTCACACAGAGAAAAGAAAAAACCATCTCTGATATTTGAATGGCCATGAGCTAGGGAAGACAAGAGGAAGACCCAACATGTGGCCTGCAGTCTGGGATCATAACATAATAGTAAGCATGAAATCATTAAGACTTGAACTAGAAGGGATAGAAACAGCACCTGGAGATGGACACAGAGCATAAATAAGAGCAGCTGTTTTAGCAACCACACAGCACAGTGGGGATTTCGTCCATTTGAGTAATGCCACTGCCTGGACACCCAAAAATACCTAGTTCAGCTTTTTGTTTTGTTTTGGTTTTTTTCTTCTCCTTTGCTCCCTGGCAGAAGCTGCCACTGCCCTTCTGTCCTTATTTCACCCTGCAGCCCTCTCAGCACCCTGGGGAAGGTGGGATGCAAGGAGAAGGGACTGCTCATGTTTGCCAAGCCTGTGGAAAGTGCTGGGGTGCCTCAGTGGTTTCTCCCTGCACCGGCTGCCTCCTCTCCAAAACTCCCCTGGAGCCTTAGTGCATACCCTAGTGATACCATCATGTTTAAGGATTTATTCCACTGTCGTTTTAAATACAACTATACTAAGGGGAACATAAGGTATTTTTACTGCAAGGAAGGGGAGAAAGGGAGATCAAGCAGGAATTGTGCCTAACATAGCTTATGAGAGTTCAAGCCCATTCTGAGAAGAGCAGGAGAGAAAAGCTATCAGCTGAGGCATCCCTGCACTGCTCCATGGCAAACTGCAGAAGGTAACTGAGCTCCTGCCATCTTTCTGGCCATCATTACCCACCAGCCAAAAGTTGCAGGAGGCTGCTGAGGACCCGCTCTGCCTGCCAGAGTGGTGGGGCTGAGGGAGGGCTGAGCTAACACAAATCGATGGGGCCAAGCATGGAATCTCTTTCCTCAAGACTTCTTAAGCTCCAAGAAAACCCCCACCCCCACACATAGTACCACTTCCCTCGGCAAAAACCTTAGCTCAGCAGAGGATTTCCACCTTTTCTCTCACACCTCAGGATTTCTTCTCATCTGGTACCTGGGGCTTGTACCACACAGCAAGTGCAATAAGCAGCACAGCAGATAGGGGTATAAAAATGTCCCAGATACAGTCTGCTGCACACCTGAGTTACATAGGGTATATATTGAAATGAAGATTTGTACAATTAAAGCTTATATGAATGGTAGAAACTGCCATCGAGGGCCGAGCTTATGTCCTATTAAGGAGAGGAAACAAGCAAGTAACAAAAAAATTTACCAGTTTTAGGCACCCGGCTGAAAGGCCAGATTGTCTGGCAGCTCCACCAACAGGCAGAATCAACACAGGCACAATCCTGCACGGTTGGTTTGCATCCTCCTGCTGTTGTAAAACTTACTGTAACAATGCTGGTTTGTGGTCTCCTCGCCTCCACTCATCTCGGCCTATGGGCGTCAACAGCCTTGCTGCCCAGATCACATCATGCTCCGACCCTTTAGTCCATATTCTGCACTCGGACACCGTCAAGTCACCAAGGACTCACTCACAGTTTGCACTGTGACCCATGGAAGCAGGCTTTCTAATAGCACTGTGCACATACTGTATAGCAGACATACAACCACTCCTGCAGAATCAAAGCTGGCTCATTACCACTTGTGCTTGGTTCAAATGAAATACTTCTCTTGCCTGTAACTGATACTTTGCTGCTGGCCCCATGCCATAAGCCCAGATGCCATTATGCTTTTAGCATTAGACATGTAAGAGCTACTTCTTCATTTAAAAGCCCAGAGAAGCCCTCTCGTCTTTTGCATACAGAACCAACAATCTCCTCTTAACTGCTGTTGACAGCTCTATAATAAAATACTTCTAGAGCATGAAGGTTGTCCTCTTCAACACAAACTACCAAAACATGAAAGGCAACCTAACACTGGGCTCTCTGGAGTCAGATGAGATTGGGGAAGCAGGAGGAGGCAGAAAAGAAGCTGCTGCCAAATACAAATACTGACGTTTGACAGACTCGCTCACTGCTTCAACGCTAAAATACCAGCCCCAAGTTTTAAATAGCAGTTGTGAGCTAAGTACCTAAATCTCTTGCCCTGTGTCCTATGAAACTAAAGTCAACTTTTGAAAAGAGACTTTTGTCCCTCAAACTGCTTGAGCGTTTATCCTCTGGAGCGAGCAGGGACTGCCTTGTGTTGGTTCAAGTAGTATCACAAAGGGCTCCTGGGCCCAGACCGGTAGTTAGATATTAGCACAATGCTATGATTATTATGAGTATAAATAGCCAAACTACTGCACAGCAAAGCAAGAGGGGATGGCTCAGCATTCTCAGTACAAAGGGGAGACATTGTTTATTTACGGCTGAAAGTGTTTGAGCTGAACCAGCAGAGCTATATATACACATCAGTTATTCACTCCTTGGATCTGAGAATTAGGGTCTGAGGTATTACAGTGCTTTCAGTTCAGCTTGACCGCCATGGGGCACTTCTCTTCTGGCTCTTTCCACCTGAACAACCAGCTACTCACAAGCCAGTAAGTGTTTCACTGGAGAGCACAATTAGCAGAGACTGTCCATATGACACTCTGGAAACAAAGCAGAGGGTACCAGGTAGAAGGACACCTCCTAGTTCCTCTGCTCTTTCCTGTCACAGAAGGTTTATGCACATCTTGCGCTATCTGCACCTATGCTAATAAAGGTGATCTTATCAGGTACTGAAATCTGCCCTTAGAAACAGCAATCGACTTATAATGGGCTATTAGGGACTGCAATAAGCTTCCCGATTCCGGAGTATCGGGTGAGCTGTCAAATTGCCATACAAAAAAACAACGTCCCAAATGCTGCCTGTGGTGCTTCAGTTAACGAACAGAGGGAAAAAGTCTACTAGGAGCAATGTGAAAGGCAGTTTTATCATCTGATCACGATGGTAAATAAATCCCTCTGATTTACAGAAAAAGCTTCCTTTTACATTGTTAAGCCACCAGGTACCAATTACCGCTCACACTGGAAGACAGCAAATCCAGTCCTTCCTTCTTTGCTACAAACTGTATCTTCCAAGACAGTTCCAACTGGCAACGAGTCATAACCTCCAAGGTACGTTTGTGTTCATCTACCGCTACGTCCCAGCCATTGCCAAAGTCCCTTCTGAGACCTTGCCTAAAGCTGGAGGCAGAACTGCAAAATAAAATACTGGTTGCTCCTCTGTCAGAAGACAGTTGCATCCCTCCCAGGACATTCATGACAGAGACACCCCTCAGAATAAAAAGCACGGTTTGGGGAGAACAGCCCTGCTACAAAAACTCAGCTATTGGCTACAAAAGACAACGTGCCAGCTTTAGCTGAAGTTAAGATGCTTCCACAGAGCAAGACCAATGATTCCCAACTAGCAGTAACATTGCTTTTAAAAGGATATAGTAAAAGAAATACAGACTAAAACATACAAAGGGAACCATTGCTCTTTTGGTGAGTAATGACACATCCACTTTTCAGTGACCAGGATAAACCAGCTCTGCTTTTTGTTTGTCTTTACTGAAGGCTGAGCTTCCTTCCACTTCCACAGATTCTCTTTCCTTTGCAGCTTCCCGGCGGCTGCTATCTGCTAATAAGTGACAACATCATCTTTCTTTTTGCCTGCTCATCAGCAAGAGGTGGCTGGCTGAATCTAATCAGGTGACAGCCTCTAGTACAGGCAATG
Source organism: Pandion haliaetus (assembly GCA_013401275.1). Classification (NCBI taxonomy): domain Eukaryota; kingdom Metazoa; phylum Chordata; class Aves; order Accipitriformes; family Pandionidae; genus Pandion; species Pandion haliaetus. Next base: position 51,386 of record VYZV01019359.1, read on the forward strand.
CAGCGTCTTCTCCTGCGACTCAACTCCTGGCCAATTACAAGCACTTGGGTTTGATCACACCAGGTATTCAGAGAAAGAACAGAGCTGTTGCTGAGCACAGGAGTCTTTGACACATTACGGAGGACTGCAACCTGTACCATCCCACAAACGTGGTGGATATGGCTGGGGCAACAATGTACGTCACACAGCGGGCCATTAATCGCACCATTCTTAATGAGTTCCTCAGCTGTGCTTTTGCAGCCTGGGAGCTCATGTGTTCATTCTGGCAGCAGACTGCTGCTGTAGTTTTCTGCTAGCTCCAGCATTACAAATAACCTGAGAAAAAGTCCTTTGGATTATCACTGCATTCAAAAGAGGACTCACAGCAGCCTGTCTGTTAATCTTTCCTTGTGGCTAGAAGCAGAAGAAAGCTAAGTGGGGAGTGAAACAGCAAGAAAGAAAAAAAAAGAAAAGAAAGGGCTCTTTTGCTGTCCATTCTTAGTAGAATCACAGCTTATTTTCTTTACAGGTTCTTTCCCTCACTGATAGAGAGAAGACATGACTTGGTTGTAAAGGCCACTCATGACAACGTGGTATTGGACTTAGGGTGGGGGGTGAGGTGTCACTCAACTGAAGTAACAAGGGCTAAATCCAGAAACATGACTGGTGCCGCAATGCCAAGCATTAAAGCATCCAGCCCTGATATTAAAATCCAGAAACCCTGAATTACGCAGCAAGGCTCCCTGTGGAGGGTACACAAGGAATGAGGCACTTTGGAATGGCACCCAAACAACCAGCCCACGGAGCGGAGAAACTGAATTAAGAGGAAAATCCTGAAGGAAAGATGAGAAACTAAAAAATTTTGCAACGGCTAAGCTTCAGTGCCCCATTAGGCCATCATTTCACAGCCCAGTATCAAACATAGACTATGCCAGCATTTCTTCCAAAGGCAGAACAAATGCCCTCTTGAGTGCTATTGCCAGGGATGTAACATTTGCAAAGGTGTCATTATCTCATCCCGCCCGTTGTCGTATACCCATTTTGAACTAGAACATAGGGGAGACAATAGACCTTTCTCTGCAACTGAGGGGGATCTGAATCCAACATCTCCCGTTCCCGAGGAGCACACCCCAACCAAGGTGCTCACTCTTCACTCCTATCCTATTCACCAGTCAGAGAAGGGGGGGTGGGGGGGGCGACGACACTACTTGCGTCTTCCAACAAATGAGGTGGGTGAAAAGAGGTGCTTCTAAGTTGTAGTCACTGCTCCAAGAAATTCTTAGCCATTTTACATAAAACACTCCCAGGGTAAAAAGCACCAACAGTTTCTCCAGGTGAGGACCAGAGCACAGGATTCCCCTCCCTTTCCCTCTACCTTGCCCACATTGATGTACCAACTATTATGATGGACCTTATCTTTGATCTTCTTTTCCTTCCTCTGGCCCAAAGCATCATGAAGCAGATTTCCTGCGTGCACGCACACACACACACAAATTCTTCCTTCTCCATTTATCTTTGTAAGAAGCTCCCACAGTAGCTTACGCAGAGTTTGATTTGGTGGGCACTTTCTGAAAAAGAGTATTGTGTGCCTAACTGTCGTGGTTTCAGGTCAGCCCAGTCGGTAACAAAGCACCACGAAGCCGCTCACTCACCCCCCCCCCCCGCCCCTGGCCACGTTGGGATGAGGAGAAAATCCAAAGGCAGGCTCGTGGGTCGGGACAAGGACTGGGAGGGATCACTCCCCACTTATGGTCATGGGCAAAAGACAACTTGGGGAAGAAACAAAATCAATTTAATTTACTACCAATCAAATCAAAACAAGGATATTAGGAAGGGAAACCAAACCTCAGAACACCTCCCCCCACCCCTCCCGCCTTCCCGGCTCAGCTCCATTCCCGGTGCTTT
>VYZV01019359.1:53660-77713 GCA_013401275.1 Pandion haliaetus
CCTAGAGGCGGGTCCCACATTTTGGCGCGCGCGTCTGACATTTTGGGGTGGTGAATTCTTCCAAGCAACTTCTTAAAGGGGCCGCCTCTGCAGCCCCCCTCCCCTGCCACCAAGGAAAACCGCGCCACACAAACCCATAACACTACCGTATCAAGCTCTTCACAGATGGGCAAAAGGACATCAGTTAATTCGTTTTGATCAGACTAGCATGGGACCTGCTCAAGATTCAGACTTCTGAGAATGCAAAGAAATATTGTGTGTTAGGAACAACTTCCTAGGCAGAGAGCAAAGATGCACATTTAGATGCACTTCTGAGACAAGAAAATGTTGCATGTTTTCCTGTTTTCTCTGTTGTTATTTTGGACATGGCTTTTTAAGCTAACTCTACCACCTCTGCATCCAAGTTCACTCAGAGCCAGAAGGACGGTGAAGTTCTGTTTCTTTTTCAAAGGGTGTTTGTAATATACACAAACATTAAGGCAATGAAGCCATAAATACATGTGATGGTCAGTGCAGCCATAGAAAATATTTGCCTTATAAATGTATGGCTTATTCTGGAAGGGAGCTTATTCTTCAAACAGGCACCCAATAAGCCAAAAAGCACAGACATCCAGATGGGATGTAACTTCCCAAACTGACCTGGTTCCCGCTTCCATGAAGGACACCAAACAAGATCTCCCTCCCTTTCTGTGGGCCAGCTGCTTGTTTTGTTTTCCTTCCTCCTCTTAAATAACATACCACTTTAAACACAAACCAAGGCAGTTCAGAACTACCACAGGAACTGTAGGAATCACCTGTAACACTCTATGCCCTGTGATAACGTTAAGTCAAGAGTAGGTGGCCACAACAGGCTGTCCTTAAATCACAAGTTCATGGATTTCCAGTGGATGATGTATCAGACTATGATTAGATGAAAGAATTCTCAACAGAATAAATTATCCTTGAGCATCTATTCTAGGCGTTCAAAGCGCAACCCAGTAACACACTACACAAGAAAAGAAACCCTGTTGTAGGCAACCCACTGGCAAGTTACTGTTCTGATTTCTGCAGAAACAGAAAATTTTGTATGCAGCTCTTACAAAAAATATTACAACTATACAAAAATAATTAAAAAAAAAAAGGATCTATTTAACCTATTCCAGGCTAAAGTAGATATAGTATCAGATGATCTGCTGAATTCACAGGTCATGTTTATATTTAGTAAGCCTCGATAAATCTGTTTCAGAAAACTTACCCATTACAATGACAAATGCAAAACTAGCCAGTGTCAGTGATGATCCACTGTTGATCATGTTGATGAGCAGCTTGAATAAAGGATATAGCAGCAATAAGGCCCAGAAAAGCCAGTTCAAAAGCGTCCATGGTCGTCGGGGTGGTACTATAGGGACTGCTGGGTAGGTTCCCGTTCGGTAGTATTCTTCCTGGAATGCATCCTAGTAGAACAAAGGAAGGCAACAATTAAATCCCCATCTGCCAACAAAACTAGCCATTCATGACTTTGATGTTCTTCTTTCTGCAGGCTAGTAACCATGGGGGAAGATCAAAGACCAAGTCACGCTTTGTACTTTGAAGTCAATGAACACCCAGTCCAAAACAAAAGAGCTTACATTGATGTGCACATCCTTTCTTTCTCCTACACATAAAAGCCTGAAAAAATGGCATGCCTGGAGAGTATAACAAGCCCAGTAAAACAAGAAGGGTGAGTGGATGTACACTCCTGCAGCAATGCAGACATCACTGCTGAACCTCCTGCAAGAGCCGCAGCCACTGGCCAAATACTGCTGGTAAGCCATAGAAGCATTTGGGCTACATGTTCAGCAGCAGATCCTCTGTTCCCTAATGTTTTCTCCAGCCACTGCTCTAAAACGGCATCCGCAGCCCTGTCAGAAAAGGTGAGCAGACACCGTCTTATCCCATACTCCAAAGAACACCACCCCCTCCTGTCTGCTTTGTCCCATAGATGGTCTTGTTCATCTTGTTCCCATGAAGTTCACGGAAGGAAGTTTGGGTGCTGAACCTCTCCACAGCTGAGCATGCAAACAGTTTAGAATCTCTCACTGGTTTTGACCAAAGGACTCTCCCTTTTAGTATAATATGAGGAAGACAATGGGGTGGGGTTTGGTTTTTTGTTTTGTGGTGTGTGTTTTTTAAAGCACAGAAGACTTAGAATTCAGTACCTTCCTCTAGAGCCCATATGGGTGAATGGCATTGCCTTTAACGATGTGATTAACTCAAGACATTGAAGTGGGTGGGGGAAAAAACCCTTCCTACTGGTTCAAAAGCAAAGATTATTAATCTGTGTTATCACATAAAACTGGTTAATTGATGAAGTGAGCATTAGACTGACATAAAAAGGAACCTCAATTTAGTCAGAATGAAGTACTAAATTTCTTCAAAGAAAGGAATACTTCATGACCGTTTCCAAAAATTCTGGCAAAGCCAAGACTGTCCTAATCAACCACAAGAAGATTATTTCTACTATGCTGTGATTTTACATTTACTTACACTCCAGTTGACACAGACAATTCTTTCCTTATTTAATGGCAACTTGAGCAATTACAGGCTGCTACCATTTTATCTATTTCAAAGGGAACATTCAGCTTTTAAGAGATTACACAGGAATTGAAGCATTGCACTCTCTTTATTGAGATTAGAAAAATCATGACTGTTTTGCACGTGCGAGCTAGATTGTACTGGGATCACTATGGCCAATTAATTAGCTGTCTTCAACAAATTACACAGTGTATGAAGTTTTCTTTACAGTGCCTCGAGGATTTTGGTTTGTGACTGGTTTAACACAGAGCTACTAATCATCAGTAAATTGAATTCTACTATATACAATAAGGTTTCTCAATACAGGTATCACCGAGAAAAGTTAAGAATTTCTGACTGTTATTGGTATCGCCATTAGGGGGCCTGTTACTACAGAGAGCAAGACGGACTCACTTAAAACAAGCGCAGCAGTTTTCTCTTTGTTGGCTCTGCACAGCATTACGGGCTGCAAAACCACTGACCACGTCTCACCGAGAGGTTTGAGACAGATGGAAGAAATACACAACGGGCAACATAAGGTCAATGCCATCACCTCCACTACATGTTTTACACCATTGTGGGGAACAGGTGTTCAATTCAGTTATGATTCCTTACCCTTAAAAACATTCACATTCCTTGCAGAAGAGAGATCTGTGGGTTGATCTGTCTTCTGAGTTTTTGCAAGGGTGCCTATGGTACCCATCAACAGCTCAAGTCAGCATTTAAACCCATGATGTACCTCAAAATTTCCCTCAACCACCTCGCCCACATTAAGTTCCTTTCATTCCCCTGCAGACAGAGCCTGTTTTCAGTTTGTAATAAATCCCACCCGCCCAAGTATCATATTCGGACATAGAAACACGCTCCGTCTAATGCCCCCACCAAATTCGAGTTACTTCAGACAGTGGGGTGGGTAATGCAGTGGGGGGAAATCGGGGAACATCCATCAACTTCTGAGAGGCTAACTGTATTCTTCCCCCCTGCTCCCACCAGGGAGGTCTGACTGCAGAGGTATGCCACTGCCCTTTCACGAGGAAGCCCACAAAGAATGAGTGTCCAAAAATACATCCTTTGTTCCCAAACACTGGAGTTCTGTACAATTCCCCGCTTCAGTTATGCTCTGCTAATTCCCTGGGGCATTTCAGCATATATTTTCATGCCCTGTTTTCCATGCTTCTCTTACAAGTGAGAAGAGTTAGAAGCTCCCTTTCTTTTTAATGGAAATTAAGATTCTCAAGCAGAACTTCTATTTCAGGCGCTGAGGCTGTAAGGAGGTGAAAAAAGAAAACAAACATGCAGAGCTAGCAGAGTTGTGACTATTATACAGTACATCTTCAGACCAGGCGCTGAGGTGGTCAACCTGGTCGTTGTTAAAGTCAAAGGGAGTCTTTCTAGCAATGGCAGTTTAAAAAAAAAGAGGGGAGGGAAGGGGAGAGAAAAGAGAAAGAAAAAGAAAAGGAAAGAGAAAGAAAAAGAAAAGGAAAGAGAAAGAAAAAGAAAAGGAAAGAGAAAGAAAAAGAAAAGGAAAGAGAAAGAAAAAGAAAAGGAAAGAGAAAGAAAAAGAAAAGGAAAGAGAAAGAAAAAGAAAAGGAAAGGAAAGAGAAAGAAAAGGAAAAAGAAAAGGCAATATGCAACCCAAATTGCAGCTCTGTTGTAATTTGGCATTAACAGCGCTTGCCGTCTGTGGAATGACAAAATTCACCCCAGGTGAGGAAGAAGCACTGTAAGCCTGGAAAACGAAGGAGAACACTGCCTGGTTTGGAATAGTACAATGCCATTGTTTACCTGGCAAGGCCCTGTTCATTGCATTTGCAGCAGTGGCTAAACCAGAAAATGAAGTGATAAGTAGCAAGAACATAGACACCTCAGATTCCCAGAGAGCAGTATCTCAGACTGAGGTACGTGTAACTGAGATCAGGCAATGAGGTAAAATCAATGGAACAAGCTTTTCTGAAAGTCTCTCGTTTCTTTACTAATGACAATTTTAAATAAATAAACAAACAAACAAACAAATAAATAAATAAAAAGTCATGTCCCTTCATGTCCACTAACTGCTGATCTCATCATTCATTCAAACAGCTTTGTGGCCCTGATCATCACGAGTGCACTCCAGCCTTGACCTCCGCACCTGTGACACGCCCCACCTACTAAATCATGCTACTAGAGCATAATTCAGCACACAGTATGCAAGTCCTGAGAAGGTACTGCAAAATTATGAAAATCACTGAGAATAAGCAACGGTACATGCAACCATAATGCAAGATAAAACAGGGGCTCTGTTTTTCAGTAGTGTGCATACCTTGTCTTTGAAACAGAAAGTGGAGTGCTACAACCAAAATAGACAAAACAGGGGATGGGTGCCTATCTTGCAATGAATTACTGCCCTTTGAATACAGTTTTTTCACAATTTACCATAAATGTTTATTTACTCAGAAGACATTAATCTGAAACAGACCTCATTTTTGGAAACAACACCTAGGTGGCAATGCTGCCTGTTATCCAACCTAAGAGCCAATTATCTTTTTGAAGATGCAGGGCAGAAAGGTAAAACAGAATTGCATTTTTACCCTGCAGGTGGGCTTTCATCATCTCAGGACTCTTGAAGAAGTTGTCCCTGCTCCATATTCTCCCAGTCTGATTTTACAGAGACATGGGCTTGTGTAAACCAGGAATGACTGCAATGAAATAAGTTTCACTAATGCAAAACAGCTGAAGGAAGAGGAACGTGCCACCTTCAGGAAAAAACCAAAACCACCACCAAACAAACAAACAAAAAACAAACAGAAAAAATGCCACACAACCGAAAAGGTTTTAATGGAAACGAAAACTGAACACACATTTCTTCCTCCTATACTTAAACAGGAAACTATGGGTTCCACCAACCAGCAAATTAAGTTGTTATGAAGAAAGCAGGATAGGTGTACGCTCTGTTCGCACTAGAAACAACCGAGTAATCGCCAAAGAGGGAATAACAGAAAAAAACTTCAAGTGAATTACTGCAAACTATGTAATAAGGGATTCAGGAAAAGAATCACCACATTCTCATTTGATTTACGTTCTTGTCTTGCAAATGTCTAACAGTTCTTAGGAACATGAAACAGGGTTACAATTAAAGTCACAGTAGCAGAAAGTGGACTTTTGCAATGCCTGCAGAGAGAGCACAGGCCCACAGGTAACATAATGCCTTTCTGCAGAAAGGTGTTAGGGGTCGTGTCCGAATTAGGTATTAGTGGCACAATTTACAAGAAGGGAGATCAGAGGCAAACTAGTAGATCTACAACTGAGGTCTCAACACACGTTTACTTTTCACATTCCTGTAAGCAAGTTGCTTAGAGGGGCTGTGAATTAAACCAGAAACAGTCATAGTTTGAAGCCGAGAAACACTGGAACATAGTCAATACAGAAATGCTAACGTGGTGTTCTTGGTGGAGTACAACAAATGGCACAGCAGAATTTTGCTGCCCCAATGACAGGAAACCAGAGCGTAGCTATATTCTATTACTTCTGAAAGCACTGCTGTATTCCAGCCTGAATACATAACTTAGATCAATTTATTGAAGGAAACTGAGCTGCTAGGCCCTCATGCCTTGTGTACCTATGACTCCCACTGATTGAAATGGGAGTGCTCCCTGTATTCAAAGAGCATGTCCCCCAACCATTATCTCCTATGTTCATAAAAATAAAACCCAAGAGAAACAGATTCTGAATGTCTGAAGGATGCATATGAAAGTATTTTGAGGAAAAAAAAATAAAAATCAGTGGACATCTACAAACACACAGTCATTATTATTCTGCCCCCATCATATGTAATTAGCAATCTTAAATATACGCCTTCTATGCACACAATGTGAAAGCAATTTATCAGCCTGCCCTACTAATGTTGGATCTTTACCTTGGTAAAAAAGACAGGGTAAAACAAGGGACAAAAATTCTAATCCACTAAAGCAAAATATACCTCATTTAGCCCACGTATTACTTCTTGATTTAGGAAGTGCCTTTAAGGGGAAGAAGTCCTTCTACCAACCAGGAGGTAGTTGTGTTTTTTGTATCCTTATGCAACTTTCTAAAGAACAGTTCTAAAACTCCTCTATCAAGGCTTGCTCAAGTTTTCTTCCTGTTGCTCTAAGTACAAAATAAAGGCAATCATGACTGACAGCACAAGACCAGTTTGTGTCTGAAGAAACAGAGCACTTACCCTGAAAAACAGACCAACCAGCCAACCCCAAGCCCCCAGAGCAGGACCACTATGCATGCACACTGCAAAGGTCTACTAGCAGTATAAATAACTGAGCACTAGTGGCTCGGAAGTGCTGTCTAGACAAAAAAACCAACCTTTTCTTGGTACAGTTTGTGGAGCCAGTTAGAACATTCCTGCTCATCTTCTGGGACTTCCTCTAGCGGAATCCGCCTGGCAATGGTAAACAAGAGAAATTGAAGAATATTAAATACTTCAGCTCCCATGAATACCACTTACATTATACAGACAGATTATCCATCTGACAGGAGACTCACTACTTTTTCCACCTTTTTTTAATTTGTGGTAACAGCTCCCAGATCAGCAAGCTATAGTTTGCTTCTAGAGCCACCTTCAGTTTTTAGATGGATCTGAAATTTAGATATTTAGATTTCTGAAATAGTAATGCATTATGTTTGAGCTCACTAGAGCCACATTCTAGATCAAGGTTTGCAATGTTCTGTTTCCAAACAAAGGTTTTGAATTAATTAATTTCTTACCCCACCTATGGAGTTCAAGGCTGTATTTAATCAGCTAGGCAGTAGAGCGAAAAAACGAACTATTCTCCTTGTATACCTAGGGTAAAGCACTCTGGTATTTCTCAGGTAACATTTCCAATTCCTATATTTTTTGTTACATGCAGCTTGGTTGGATAATTTCCAGCAAAATGGCTCCTATCACTGAAAAACCCTCTCTTGACAAAACAAAGTTTTCATCACAGTACATGAATTTTGGTCAATAATCCTGTGACAGAAAAAAATCTCATTGTCATACTCATTTAGGTATGCTAATAGCAATATTTAATAATTTTAATTTTTTTTCAATATAGCATATATTTTAATTAATATCCATTAAGAGCAACATCAAATTAACTTCCTTCAGCACAGGAGAGAGCTCTTTTCACAGTCGGGACACTCCTGTTTGCAGTTAATAAATGATGAGGTGCAACACTACTGTTTTGTTCCTTTAAGAAAGTTGTAAGATGACAAACATTAGAAGTCAACAGAATTTAAGCAGAGACAAACAAAGCCACCCAAATTTTACAAACTTCTACCGAGTGCAACACCTACAGCACATAAATAAGCAAATATGGAATATTTGGAAGAACATCTGTGATGGTCCCCAGTTAATTGCAAAAACAAATTTTGCCATGAGGTTTACCCTGCCTGCAATAGCTTTTCAGGAAGCTTAAAAGGACAGAAGGGCAAATAGCTAGCCCGAATCATGAAAAGCAATTTCCATGCTCTGCTAGATTGGCTGGCAGCGGGCTGGAAGGGTGTAAAGGGAGACACAGCAAGATGCACATCTCTACACTGTTGGAGAAATGGCCCACACAGGTAGGGCCAGCTGCTCCTCCATGAACACTAGCCAGCCAGGCCATGTACACCAAACACAAGGCCACTAGGCTGAGCTACCCATGAGAGCCAAATAGGAATGCAAACTCAGAATGCATCCATGAAGAATCAAGAGAAAGTTTCTTTTTACCCTTGGACAAAAACAGTGCTGAAGAAAATATTTTTTCAAACAGGTGGAAAAGGGGAGGTAAGAAGAAAAGGTCACCCTACTCCACTTCATGTTGGTACCCAAGATAACCCCTTTATAGTTATTATCGGCTGGTCCAGTTGGTTTATGATGAACTTCTGATGACTCGTGGGATCACTTCTAGGCTCCTATGCTCCAAATCTAAACCATCACATACCCTGAGTGCCTGCAGCATGGGTGCCGCTGGTAAAGCCTGGCCTGGGAGTAAGGGCCTGGGAATTGGCCCATTCCTGTTAAGATTATGCAGAACCATTGGGGTATTTATCACTTATAGAAACATTAATGATACAGAATCAAGATAACTGATTTTTCATTAAACAACCCCCTTCTTGGTAGGGAGGGAGTGGCAGTCAAATACATAAAGAACCACACCAAACAGAGATGGGAACAGTCCTGAACCTAGCCTCGACGTGAGTGGAAACTATTGTGCCAGAGAGAGGTGTAAAGCCACTCTGTCTGAACACTCAGTAGATGTTTGGTATTCTGGACAAGTAGCTGAAAAGAGGTCCCACTGTTGCTGCTGAGCTGACAAGTAGACACACAAATGAATAAAAAAAAACCAAACAAAAAATCCTGTAGATCTTTATAGAATCCCCACATATTTATAGTCACAGAACTTTACAAGAAACTCCTCCCATGCCATATGAGTTTTCATCTGCAGTTCTGTGAAGCCAGGTTGGTAGAGATTTGCTGTCCATTACCTACTTGAAAATATTTCCATATTTGTGCAATTGTGATCGCAAGTACACACGCCTGTCTGTATGCCAAAATTAAAATATGGATTACTTGCCTTACATATAAATCGGCATGATATTTCTTTCCATTTAGAACTCCCAGCAACGTTGGATTCTCATTATTTCTAAAATTCAGGGTAGAATCATAGACTGCAGAAACTGTAAGAAGAGAAACAGGTTATGTGATTACTGTAGCAATAGAATGGAAATAAGTCATTCTCTCTCAGACAGGGAGCATATTTAATATGAAGGCATCAGCAATAGCACCATAGTTTGAGCTGTCACCAAGGTAAAGATGACGATGGAATAGTCAACATGCAGGTTTTACGAAGCCAAATAACCAGTGACCCTTTCAGGAACTGCACCAGCTGAGCAAAAAGGTTTGCTCTCCACCCTTGTCTCCTTCCCTGTCAGGTGCAAAATGTTGGGCATCGGGAACACAGTTACAGTTTCTGGCAGTTAATACACGTAGGACATCCCAGGAGTCAAAAGGCTGAAAAACTATTAGCTTTCTCAATTCACTGTGAACGACATAACCCCCCCCAAATCTGGATAAATCACCAGGCAGATACACACTTTATAAACAATAAGCAATATACACAGTTTGACTAAGAATGGGTAAAGTGTGTGTGAGAGACATCCTACAGCAAGAGGGCTTAATACAACTATGAATCGCTGGGGTTCAAACCAACCTCCCCTTCATGCCCATTATTTGATAACTGAGGCACTTGCTATAGGGCAAAGGCAGAGACAGAATAACAGACCACGTCCTGTGTGAGCTCGGCTGCGGCTACGAAGACATGCAGCTGTGAGGAATATAACATCAAAGTTCCACAGAACAAAACTGCAGCCAAACTTTGAGCCCTGAGAAAACACTGTTTCTGCAGTTCGGGACTGCACAGTAACAGTAAAAGTATTTGCAAAGGTCATTTGTAGTTAAACTAAGACAGCATTAACAACCAGTTCCACAGAAAAAGTGTTCACTGTTTTAAACAACAAAAAGTGTTTCAAAAAAGTTTATTTGAACACGTCCTTAGAGCTGCTGTTTTCCTGATGTCACAAAATTACCAGAGAGCAATTAACTTTCCTGACACTGAAACCAATTGTGCATTGTCGTATGAATTCTAAGATCAATGACAGCAACAAAACTTTTTTTTTTTGGTCACAAAAGTGACTAACATAAACTTTACACGTAGCTTGCTGTATTTTAGGTTTTCTGCTCTAGAGTTTTGCAATAATGAAGACTGCGATGAACCTTTCCTGTGAGAGCTCTTGACCCACCTAAGAAAGTCTTTTATTACACTGAACAGATTTGCTTTCGGTTTTGAAGCCTCTCTAGCCACAAGAGTTAAATATGGCTTGGTCACAACATTCAGCCCCCATAAACTCACCACAACATTTGTTATTGCAAAACAGAATTCACAGCGCAGAACAGAACAGCCTGGCTTCAGTGCTGCAAGGAAATCCTGAAAACAGAGGCCAAAAAACCTGTCACTGCATACTGACTGTATCCCTCATTAACAACTCTGTGCTCTTCCTACTACAGTTGGGTTTTAAGCCCAGACTCAAAACTGCAACACGTAAGCCAAAATCTGCTTCAAGTACACCACTCTCCCTGTACAATGTAAGTAGGAAATTACTTTTTTTGAATAAATTATCTACCTCCATTTTTAAGCCTCTTAGTGTAGAAAGATTTTACCAATCTACTTTAATTTACTAATCCAATGTAATTAAAGGAAGACAAGAGCTCAATTTGGTTTAGACATGGTAAGCTTCTTAGTTTATTCTTCAATAGCCTGAGATTACTCTCATGACAATAGGGACGCAATAAAGAAAAGTGTGATGTACACAGCACTTGTTCTTTCATCTTTTAGAAGACATCTACATTTAAGTTTTGATATGAGCTGGGTGCTTCTTTGAACACATTGGAAGATGCTTCTCCTGTTCTGAAAAAACTTCTGCAGAGTTGGTCAGGAGTATCTTTATGTGTTGATGGCCACACAGAGAGTTTTCCTGCACTCCAGGGAAAAAATATCCCATTCCAGATTGTAACTGTCTGTAGTTTGATATGCAGTCCAGTCCTTTTTAATATCACACTGAAATCTTTTGGTGTGAAGCAGTGCTAAATCCAAGACAATGATAGCATATGCAGGAGTAAACAGACCTCTGTTATATCCAGCTATAAAATAACTGAAGACTTAAGCTTTCCATTTTGAAAGTGCAGGAAAAGAACAAATTGTCAAAGAAAAAGACTGCACAGAACTAAAATTTGCCAGAAAGCTTCCACAGCCAAAGCTGCACTAGCATGCTGTGGGACACACTGGAATTGTTTTTCATTAAAAGTGTATTTTGTAATTACATAATTAGAATTGGACATCTCATGACTTTCTCATCCAAAAGCTGAAGAGTCCAGAAATCTAATGTTCTAAATCAAGGAAAAAAATAACTCCAGTGTCTTGAAAATGTTGCAACTCAGACTAATTTAGGCAGCGTTTGAGAAGTTTTGTTTCAATTGTGAAATAAAATATTTTCTTCTCGAAGAAGTTATCTTAAAACATCTTCATTAAAAAAACAAACTCAACTCAATATTTGGGAGCCTTTTCAAAGGCTCAGAACAGATCATAACTGAAAAAAAAAATTCTTCCAGCTGAATCGCCATTTTCTGACAAAAAAGGCTAGTTTTTTTGTTTTGTTTTCTAATCTCTGCCCAGCTCTTTTTGTATATCTTTTACCTTTTGGCTCCTTGTACAGCATTCTGACAGCGGTACATACTTAAGAATTTAATTTCTTAATTTTGACCTAAGAAATCTTTGGATTACATATCTAGGGAAGGTTTTTCTTACTTCAGCTGTCCTCTTGAATTTCATGCATTATATTGTGGACATCGTGGATTATGCCAGAATGATCATCTGACAAATCAACCTACAGGCAATGAGTATGCCTACAAACAGCTTCATACTAGCACACAATGATCTGAAGTGAAGGCTGGGAAAGGGAGGAGAAAAGACGGTGGAATTCACTGTACAGCTGGTATGACAGTCACCGTGACACAATCCTTTGATTTAACACTTCATTGCTCTGGTCATCTTGGTCAAAAAAACACTCATCCTCTCAAACTTGGTAGCTTGCTCAGGAGGATGACCAGGAGCCTCACTAAACATTGAAAAAAATCCCAGACTGAAGTACAGCTCATGGGAAAAAAAGTCATTGCAAAACCACCACTGTCATATTGAACCCTATGAGAACATCACCCTGGAATTTATTCTCATGCATTCCCTCTAGGACAGTAGTTCTCAGCATGCACCATTGGAGGAAAAGGTTGACAACTCGGAGTTATCTACAATCCATCATGAGGCCAATTTCTAAATACAAGTCTTAACTAAATCAAAACTGCTGAAAGGAACTGTCTGATATACAGCCAGGCAATAAAAGTAACAGTTAAATATATCTGTTGTAATATTTATGACATTTATTTTTACTGTAAGTAATGGATGACTGTTTTAGAAACAGATCTGTATTTTCATTTGCTTCCATGAACAATACAGGTAGCAAACTCTACAACCTAACAGCCATTTATTAAGGCAGCAAACAGCTTCTAGAAATTAAGTTCCTGGGGACTGCATCTGTACTACCAAACTGGTAGAGATGGCCACCGATAAAAATAACAAAACAAGTTCAAAAAATATTAAAAGCACTCCTTTAAGAATCAAACGGTGTGCAGAGATCTGAATTTGTGAAAATAAGTCTCTGAAGAGAAAAGAATTCCATTATCACTTATGAAAGAAATGAGTTAGGAGGGAAGGTTCTTCACTTATTATTTTGTGTGAAAGATATTTTCATCCAAATATATCTGCTTATGCTGACAGATATGGCACCACTGGTATGGAGGCAGTTTCCCGTGTATCCACATTAAATAAACTCCTTCTGAAGTTAAGTTTTTCAAAACAGATGGACTTGTCAGACTGACGTCACCAATGCCTGTTGCCAACAGGCACAGAACTACTGCACCAGGTAGCATTAAGAGTTGATAGAAAGTTTTGAAAAGGACCAAGGCGTGATGACTGCTATTGTGGGTGAACTACCTCTACCGCCACGGAAACCAGCCAGCCAGCCATCCTATAGTACTACAGCCTCAGACAGATTGCATCACACCCTTGTCAGAAAGGAGGAATGAAGAATAGAGGAAAAGGAAACGCTGACCTCTGTCACACCCAGCTTGGAACTGGATCCAAACGTTTGGCTTGCCTTCACTGCTCTGTCATGCTGCAGCTATCTCCCTTAGCAAGGCACTCCAGCCAGGCCCACCAGCCCTTGCAGAAGAGCAGAACGTGCATTAGCCTAAGTGGCAGGCCCCAAAATGGGCTCAGGCAGCTCAGCACCAGTCTCTCACTTTCAGAGACGTGCAGGGATACCCCACTGCAGACTCGGCCACTGACATGGATGTCGATCGTACTGCAAGAGAGAGAGGTCAGCCTGCAAGAGTTATTCTTGTAGATCATTAGAGATGTCACTGAACTGAAGTTAGGAACATCTGCATGCTGCCATTGCTTCTTCTGCAGACACAGCAGCAACTCAGCAGTCACACTGATGCTGTTTGGAACAAGTAATTTGAGGCTGTAATAAGAGGGATACGCTCATTTGCTGGGCCACGTTATAAGGCAGAGCATAACAATGAGATTCAGGGCTCTGATTTACAGTGAATAAGTCAAACAGTACTATTTACCAGTGTAAATATTCAAAAGAAAAAAAAATGGCCAAATTACTACAGAGGCTATACCTCTGCATATATTGACACCTACAATAACATGCTACTGCTTTTAACGTGGGTACCAACTGTCAGGGCAGATTAAGAGATAAGTGGTCAAATCCTATCAGTATTCATGCAAGAAAGGAATAATTTCTAGACAGAACTTACATTTCTAGATTACGGACTGTCAAAACCAGACTTCCATCACATTCTTTATTCAAAAAACATTTATGGACTTCCTTGTTACCTGTACATATTAATGTTACAAGGAGCTCTAAAAATAAGATATTGTTTACAAAGGCCTTTCAAATGCTCTTCACATGTACCCCTTGTCTCTATAGGAGAGAAACATACAGTAACCCAGACAGTAACTCTTATTATCTCCCTCTCATTGCAAAAAGTGATAAAGAAAGTAAAGCAACATACCCAGAAAAATTTGCAACACTGATCTGGGGTCATCAGCTGTTTCCCTCAGAGGTTTGTTGGTTGGGGTTTTAAGCAATACAGTTTCAACAAAAACTATCTATGAGAAGTTATGACTCTCTGCGCTTCTCCTTGAACCCTCACAGGGAAATACTACCTTCTTACTAGCCTTACCCTGTTTGATCTAGCAAGTCACAGCTTCTGGATTGAGGGAGTGACACACACTTCCCTAAGTATATAAATAATCCAGCAATTTCAAATATTTAGGATCCTAAGAAGTGTTACTGTAGTGTATCATATGAATGCCTAAAACTTTTTATAAATGTCACTTGGATTCCCTAAAATTGTTTCCTTTTGAAACGTTTTCCCACAAATCAGCTACTTGTCCACAATCATACTAGGTTTTGCTTGCTTTACACAGAGCAGTGAAAAGAACAAAATCACCACCAAAATAACCTGTCCCTGATTCCCAGCTCAGGGCATTGGAGGTCACAGTGTTTTGACTCAGCTCTTCTTCAATGCCTCAAGTCTACCACCCCCCACCCTCAGCAAAACAGTTGCCCTTATACAAAAGGGAAGGGTACACTGTGCCCTTAAGGGAGTTGCAAATACTTACTACGACTTCATGTATCAGAGAAGATCCAAGCTATTCTATCCATTTTGGGGGTGGGAAGTTGTGGATGCCTGACAAGCTATGACAGTGATATCACCTACCTGACTTGCAAGAGGATATGTAGAAGAAACATGACAGATAGCAAGACAGCTGACTGCAAAGCTTTTTTTACAGCAGCTATCCCAGATATGCCACATGAAAACATGTCTTCAAAGACAAAAGAAGTTTTGACATTAACTTCAGTCAAGCTAGAACATTTTCTTCTAAACCACTAACCACTTTGTCTTTCTTAGTTATCAGCCTTCTAACAACACAGATTTCTACCAAACCCCAAAGACACTGTAGCACTATGGCTACTTAGCACTGTCTTTCCTTTGCCCATGAAGTAGACAGCAGAAGACTTTGATGGATTGTATTAGTCAAAGAAAATCACTTCAAAGGCATGTGTGCCATATTCTCGCTGATGTCACTTTAAAGTTGGCAAATGCAAGTAACCAGAAATAACAGGGAGAGGGGAGTTCAGAACAACATTAACAAAGAAAAACTTACTCATGTTCTGTAATGTAGAAATAATTTATTTATAAATTTCACCTACATGTATCTTCAGCCAAGGTCTGCTGACCTTCCTCAGCTCCACAAAGAAACTTTAAAGAGTACACCTATACAGAAATTTAAAGCAGAGCATTTTTTGATTTTAAAATGGTGTTATTTGAGGCAGAAATTTACCACAAGATTTAAGACACAATGCCTCAGATTCTCTAGTATGTATTTGCTTCATTCAGAATAGGATTTCTTAGTAAATACTAAGATATATTATCCTTTGGCAATAGGTACGAAACACGCAACTTGAGATCCCCTGATACAGACTCACAGTAACAGCAAACAAAACAATTAAAAAAATAACCAAGTTGCCCCAGCACTTTGTTAGCAAAACCTAATCTTTAATTTTCACAGGCTAGTGCAAGGAAGATCAGAAAGGATCCCAGAGCTTTTCTGCTAGGACACGTGCTACAGGCAAAAGAAAAGCATGGCAAAGTGACAGCAGTTAGATGAAATAACCATTTAGCATTGTTCCTTGTGACTTTCCTTACCTACATTTCTCAAACACTGCACGGTGACAGCAAATCCTTTCGTTCGTGGCAGTAGGTGATACTTGAGCTTGGGTAGGCCTTTGGCTTCAGCTACCTGCATACTAATCTGGTGCTTCTGTTCTGTGAACCTTGTGCCCTCGCAATGAATCAGGAACTAAAACCAAGAGAGAAGTACAGTTAGACAGCAGCTCACGTCTCCTACATCTGTCTGACCAGAGACACCTCTAATTCCCACCAACCCTGCCCAAATGAACACTGCTAGCAGGAACAGGTGTAGCCACATACACATTTAGGTTATTTAATTGCCCTGGCATAAAAAAAAAAAAAAAAANAAACCCAAGCCCTCTCAATTGCCCCCACCCATCCAACTTGGCATCCTCTGGTTTGAACCCTAGCCTTTAGGCTTTAACATCTTCTCTGCTACTTGCTATCAGAATGACTTGACTTCTCTAAATGAGTCACACCATCTCTAGTGAGATGTTAGAAAACACTCAAAACATACCTCCTGTTGCAAATCTCTCCCTGATGGTGAGGTGTTTTGAGTGTCATGGTATCTAAAACTTGGTAAACGTCTAAACCAAACACATTTCTAGGAAATGGTTCAGTGCCCAGCTTGCTTCCCCTCACTCCAACCCGCTTGCTTTCACTATGGCATGAGTACCGCTGACAACTGCAGACGGTAACTTTGACACCAATGACTGAGCTGGTAACAAGATGTAAGGCAGTAGATGCAGGACAACTGAAAGCCTCATCCCCTTATGAACTCTACAGTGGAAGTGCTCAGACATGAACAATTACAATTTTGCCACTGGCAGGCAGAGGAGAGCAGACAGATCTTTGGAGATTTACCACCTCCTCATCTGGTTTCTGCCAGGCCTGAATGCAAACTAACACATCAGAAAGTATTGCCAAATTGCACAAGTCCTCATAATCCACAGCACAGATTTAGCCAACAAAGGCACAAGACTGAAGAGAACTAGCCAAGCAGCCAGCTTCAGTTCCAGCTCATCTAAGAGCACTTTTATTCAGGTATCACATGCATAATGTTAAACAGCTAGATGGAAAATACAGAAACTGGTGAGAAAATCCTTTTAGCCCACTTAACGTGCTCTGTCTTTCCACCTTCCAAGGTGCTACTGCTGTGCCTTTTGACATTATGGCACCATACAAAGGCAAATTAAAACTCCACACTGCAATAACCCCACGCATACATCAACAACTGTGTCCCTCTTACTACAGGTATAGCTCCTTCTTGGTAATCCCTCTACAGCGGTATATAAAGGTGGCAGTTTGTGCTCACCAATTAGTGCTAAACTGCCTAGGTGTACAGAAAGGCATTCAACATCTTTTAAGAGTCACAGAGCACAGGCAAATCCCTGTGAGACAGGTTAGAACTAGAAACCAAGAATTGTCCCTTTGCTAGACAGCCTCCCGCCTGGAAGTCATTTAATCATTATCCAAGCACAGAGCTTAGTTTTGATTGCTTAGCACTCATTTAAATCAATGACAATTAAAAAAAAAAAGTTTTGTTTCAGAGGATGAGATACACAGCATATACATCTACACTAGGAAACCACTTCTTAAGCAATAGTTTCTGTAGGCCTCTGTGAGGCTGTTTAAGGTACCATTTCCTTAACTGAATCCCTCTGTCACCATCACCAGCTCATGAGACCTAGGATTTTTCTGATTACTGAGAAGAGAAAAAATTCAAAGGCTTTTTGTTCCCAGACTAGGAAATGCCAGGTAGGGTCAATACTAAAAAATGATGACAATGCAAAAAGTAACACTTTTCCTGTTACTGAAAGGTGACACGAATCCTCTCCCTGTAACACAGGCGATAGCCCCAGGGGCCACTTCTCTGACCAGATACTTATCTGTGGCTTCCACTTCTACTGGGCCATGTCTGACCTAGCACCTTCACAGGAATGGCAGAATCACAGGGAAATGGAAGGGGAAAATACTAGTATGAACTCAGCAATCCAAGGTGAGAGGAGAGCTTAGGTAAAGAATACAGCTAATGTGTTTCATTACAACATTGCCACATGCATCTGTTACACTGCGGTGAACCCCTGCATCTACCCCTCTCCAGCTCCTGTATTTAGAGGACCACAAAGTTTACTGAATGGATCACAATGGAGGTATTTTTGCAATAATGTCTGTAGGGCTCCATACTACAGACAATGAAAATAGGCAAGACAGACTATTACATGGGAAATTCAAGAGAGAATTCATTTCTTTGAGAATATTCTTCTGGTACTGCCAGGAAGCTCATAAAACAAAGCTCTCAGGAGCAACCTGTCAACTATCACATATTGTCTATGCCCTTCATCCCTCCCAAGCGCTACAGCACCTCGCACTCCACTTGTTAGTCGTCACTCACCCAAAAGTTTTCAGGGTAGTCCCGGAGATTCAGCAACTTCTGCATGACTGTTTTCCGATCTTCCTCCCACTTACGCTTGCAGAAGACTATCTCTAGGAAATACCACATCCAGCCAATGATAGGCATGTAGGAGAGCTCCTTCTTTGCAAGCACTTTGGAACTCTGCAAGACATGAGTCAAAGCAGGTAAAACAGAGTTACACCACTTAAGAGTTCTCTGTGGGTATGACACATGCACAGTTAGACACTAATATATTGATTCATAATGACCAGTCCCAGTTTTAACACCAGTGCAAAAGCAAAATGCAGAAAGTTTTTCTCATGTGACAGAATAGTCAAATCTAATCTCAGATATCTGTGTGAAAGAAGACTTCCAGAATTAAACATATATATGTGTGTGTGTCTATCCTACTCAAACCCTGAAACCCAAAACACAAGCCAAATTCCTTCAAACACTGAGGAATCCATGGAAAAGACCCAAATGACATAAAACAAAATTCTTAATTCAAGCAGACCCTCACAGTGGCAACTCAAGTTCCTTTAAGATATCTTGCAGCTATACTTCTCCCCAAAGCTGGGACATCTCACCATGAAAAAAAAACCCAAAACCTATTCTCAATGAGAAGCAGAGTCACAGAGCCATTGCTGCACAAAAATGTATTGATGCATACACACGGTTTACCAATGGAAGAAACCTTAAACAACACTAGAAATAACAGCAGCAATACAAATATTTCCCATTTGTTTATGGAAGGGCAGAAATACTTACACTAGCGAATTTCTCTTAGCAAAGCATGCTTCTGGAATTTAAAAAAAAAAAAAGGTGCTGTTATGTCTCACAGGCCTGACAGACACTGAAGTGATTTGTCCAGACCCTCCTCAAGAAGTCTATGGTTTATCAAGCATTTAACAAGTTTCAAATCTCAAGTCCTACTCCAGAACTTAACTCCGTGATCATCTCAGACTGACATCCCTTTGGGCAGGAGAACTGATTCCACTTGCTCCTTTCCTGTCTCCCAAGCAATGAATACAATGGCGCACGCGCGCGTGTGTGTGTGTAGAAATTGTTGCTTCAGCATTTCCTGAAAAACAGTGACATTTTCTTAGAGGCTAGATGGAACAATTACAGTCCAGTTTCTGTCTATAATATCATTATAAGCTACCCCATCAAACTGCTCTGCACATGGGTTCCAGGACATAGCATTTGACTAGTAGGAATTATTTACTGGTAGAAATTACCATGAACAGAAATTATTTGGGTGTTTTTTGGTTTTTTTTATCACTGTTGTTCATTTGGTTACTAGGGGAAGAGACTTGACCTAATTTTTTATCTCAGCTCATTTCTCTCATCTGCTCTCCTTTCTTGAGAAGGAAAATTCCTTAAATAATTAAGCTATCTAAAAGCTCAATAAGACTGGAAGGCAAGTGCACATCACATAGCTTCACTAGCAACTGTTACACAGAAGCAGAGCAGAAGACATGAGACAATTCCACTTCTAAGAATGCACGAACCACCTCTGCCAAATGATTTAACACTTTGTAATAAAGCACTCCCTTTTGATCATTTCAGAATTTCAGTGATGGGCCCAGATCAGGATTCCAAACCCAGCTCTCCCACAAGGAGTAGCTGTAGGATTCGGCATACTTTTTGCCATTTCAATTTCAACCCATGTTGGATGTTAGTCCCTATTGCATGGCAGCAGCTGTACTGAGCCCAGCCTCCTCTTCCAGCTCTCCAAACTGGCAACAGAGAAACAGGCTCTCCTCCCACCACCTTCCTTAGCTCTGTGGTTTTTTTCCCCCACTACTGTTTTTCGTTTTCTCAGTTACTCTTAATACAAGTAATTTTCTTATTTCCAAAATAAATGTAAACAGTTCTAGCATATAGCTTTAAAAGCCTCCAAAGAGCACTTTTTTGTTGTAGGCCATGTACAGCATGGTGTCCATTAAAAGCACACAGACCAGTTCATATGCTCTTCTTTTCCTCTTCCCTGTACATGCCTGAGGAAGACAGCTGAGCCAAGATTTTGCCCCAAGAAATCCCAACAGATAGATGCAAAGTGTTTCTAGCTGAGGAGGGAGGGCTAGAACCTTAGGGAACTACTGCCCACCTCAGCCACAACCTGGGCAGCCGTCAGCCACAGCCTTGGGCGAGCCACTGCTCAATGAGGCAAACAGCAACAGTGTCACCCCCAAAAATAGAAAAAAGCCATGCTTTTATTTACAGTAAGTGTTCAGTATCATAAGACCTACCATAAACAAATGGAAGTGTGCTCTGTATAGGATGTACAAGGCCTCCAGGGCACAGTCAGAAAAGACTGATAGTCCTCCCTCCCAGACTTTAAAACACAGGAATCCTAGTCCAAAAAGCAAGCTAATGTAACTATTTCACCATAACTATTTTCTGTTGTTTTGTTTATTTTAAAAAACATATGAGTTAAACAAGGGGCAGGAGAAGGTGCCACCTTTTTTTTTCTCCCAGTGAAACAAAGAAATGACGTTGTGAGCTAAGGGGTCACATAGCGCAGGTATAACCACAAAAGCTGAATAGATGTTTGAATTCTTCCCCAGGGCATGTTC
Source organism: Pandion haliaetus (assembly GCA_013401275.1). Classification (NCBI taxonomy): domain Eukaryota; kingdom Metazoa; phylum Chordata; class Aves; order Accipitriformes; family Pandionidae; genus Pandion; species Pandion haliaetus. Next base: position 74,536 of record VYZV01019359.1, read on the forward strand.
TTACTCATTTTCTGTGCCGATGCACAGAAATTTTTTAAAATTTCAAAGAAATTTTTAAAATTTCAAATCACTCTTTTAGACACGTGAGAGTGCAACTCGTTAGATGCATATAAAAAGAAACTAAATCACCTTATGCTATTTTGTGCATCCCATCTATCCTAGCAGTCGAAGGAAAGCTAATGATACAGAACTAATCAGAGAAAGGAAACTCCTCAGTGCACTGGCAAGACTGCTCTCGTGGGAGGAATACATTAGGCTTCCCCTCAGAAGCTACCATCTCTTTTACAATAACTAGAGCTACAATCTATTCTGTTTCAGTCATCTACCCATGCACTGCTCGTGTGTAAAGACCTGAGGGGGAAAATGTAGCTCTACTTGATTTGGGCCACTAACTAAATTTTTGGTAATTACCTTTACCAAAGTGCTTTGGTAAATATGTGACAGTCACCTCCAACCTTCAAATCAGCTTGTTCAATAGAATAAATTTCATTAAAAAGTGCTGATTTATTCCATGTAAGCTGCCTTCTTGAAGTCAAACATTTTCAGTGCTCAAAACTGTGTAATTCCAACAGATATTTAATGAAATTACCACTGGATGGGGACAACTTGTCTAGTTATAGCATTTTAATCTAGGTTAATTTCTTTTGGCCAAGTTTGTTCTCATTTTGTGAATGACTGCATGAACATCACATATAAAGAAGTATTTTTACAAGCTTACTTTAGATGCATTTGCACAGCTACACCTGTGAAAATCTTGATTTATATGTCCAGCCTCAGTTATTCAACAGACCACAGAATGCAACAAACAGCATGAAATAACCTGCAAGCTGAAGGTGTCTGACAAAATTTGTTTCACAGTTTCAAAACAAATTCATTGTAGCTGCAAACAATGCATTAGCAGCAGCAATTTGCCTCATAACTTATTTGCTCTCCAGGCTGCCCTCAGCATTGACTTACTGTTGATGATTCCATTTCCTATATTTTTGAAATAACAGCACTCCTTCATATTATACCCTCTGGGACATCAAGATGGAAAGACAGATTTCTTTAGTCCCTCAAAGCCATTGTTCCAAAAATTTAGTTAGGCTCCTAAGTTCTAATGCTTCATATTGAATAAAACTTTTCCATGTTGGAAAAATAACATAGCAATATTTTAGAGGATGTATGCCCAAGCATATGGTAAGATGCTGTGTTAAATACAAATAATAATGTAGTTTTGGCTGCCTGCATGAACAATTCCATAATTTAGAATCATAGAATCGTTTAGGTTGGAAAAGACCTTTAAGATCATCGAGTCCAACTGTCAACCTAACACTGCCAAGTCTACCACTAAACCATGTCCCTAAGCACCACATCTACACATCTTTTGAATACCTTCAGGAATGGTGACTCCACCACTTCCCTGGGCAGCCTGTTCCAATGCCTGACAACCCTTTCAGGAAAGAATTTTTCCCTAATATCCAGTCTAAACGTCCCCTGCCAAAACTTGCAGCCATTTCTTCTCATCCTATCACCAAGCACCTGACAGAAGAGACCAGCACCCATCTCACTACAACCTCCTTTCAGGGAGTTGTAGAGAGCGATAAGGTCTCCCCTCAGCCTCCTTTTCTCCAGGCTAAACAACCCCGGTTCCCTCAGCCGCTCCTCATCAGACTTGTGCTCCAGGCCCCTCACCAGCTTCGTTGCCCTTCTCTGGACACACTCCAGCACCTCCATGTCTTTCCTGGAGTGAGGGGCCCAAAACTGAACACAGTACTCAAGGGGCGGCCTCACCAGTGCCGAGTACAGGGGGACGATCACTGCACTGCTCCTGCTGGCCACACTGTCCCTGATACAGGCCAGGATGCCGTTGGCCTTCTTGGCCACCTGGACACACTGCTGGCTCATAGTCAGCCGGCTGCCAACCAGCACCCCCAGGTCCTTTTCNTGTTGAACCTCATACAATTGGCCTCGGCCCAATGATCCAGCCTGTCCAGGTCCTCCAGGTAGAGCCTTCCTACCCTCGAGCTGATCAACCCTCCCTCCCAATTTGGTGTTGTCTGCAAACTTACTGAGAGTACACTCAATCCCCTCGTCCAGATCGTTGATAAAGATATTAAAGAGAACTGGCCCCAGTACTGAGCCCTGGGGAACACCACTTGTGACCCGCCGCCAACTGGATTTAACTCCATTCACCAACACTCTTGGGGCCCAGCCATCCAGCCAGTTTTTAACCCAGCAAGGAGTACATCTGTCCAAGCCACAAGCAGCCAGTTTCTCCAGGAGAATGGTGTGGGAAACGGTGTCAAAGACTTTTTAGTAAAGTCTAGGTAAACAACATCCACAGCCTTTCCCTTATCCACTAAGGAGGTCACCTTGCCATAGAAGGAGATCAGGTTACTCAAGAAGGACCTGCCTTTCATAAACCCATGCTGACTGGGCCTGATCACCTGGATGTCCTATACGTGCCATGTGATGGCAGGTAAGATGATCTGCTCCATAACCTTCCCTGGCACCAAGGTCAGACTGACAGGCCTGTAGCTCTCTGGATCCTCCTTCTGGCCCCTTCTAGTAGATGGGTGTCACATTTCCTAATCTCCAGTCAACCAGGACCATTCTGGTTAGCCAGGACTGCTGGTAAGTGATTGAAAGTGGCTTGGTGAGCACTTCTACCAGCTCCCCCAGCACCCTTGTGTGGATCCCATCCAGCCCCATGGACCTGTGTGGGTCTAAGTGGTGTAGCACGTTGCTAACCATCTCCCCTTGGATTATGGGGGCTTTATTCTGCTCCCTGTCCCTGTCTTACAGCTCAGGGGGCTGGGTACCCTGAGAACAACTGGTTTTACTACTGAAGACTGAGGCAAAGAAGGCATTAAGTACCTCAACCTTTTCCTCATCCTTTGTCACTGTGTTTACCCCTGCATCCAATAAAGGATGGAGATCCTCCTTAGCTCTCTTTTTGTTGTTCGTGTATTTACAGAAACATTTTTTATTGTCTTCTACAGCAGTAGCCAGATTAAGTTCTAATTGGGCTTTGGCCCTTCATTTTCTCCACGTATAACCTCACGACATCCTTGTAGTCCTCCTGAGTTGCCTGCCCCTTCTTCCAAAGGTCATAAACTCTCTTTTTTTTCCTGAGTGTCATGGTTTAACCCCAGTCAGCAACTAAGCACCACGTGAGCAGCCACTCACTCACTTC
>VYZV01019359.1:90307-103360 GCA_013401275.1 Pandion haliaetus
ACCGGGAATGGAGCTGAGTCGGGAAGGTGGGGGTGGGGGAGGTGGGGGGGAGGTGTTCTGAGGTTTGGTTTCCCTTCCTAATACCCTTGTGTTTTGTTTTTGTTTTGATTTGTAGTAAATTAAGTTGATTTTGTTTCCTCCCCAAGTTGAGCCTGTCTTTTGCCCATGACCATAAGTGGGGAGTGATCCCTCCCAATCCTTGTCTCGACCCACGAGCCTGCCTTTGGATTTTCTCCTCATCCCAACATGGCCAGGGGCGGGGGTGGGGGGTGAGTGAGCAGCTTCATGGTGCTTTGTTACCCATTGAGCTGACCTGAAACCACGACAAAGGGCTAACTTTTGTTTCCTGCTGATGAAGTTGTTGCAGCAATGACAGACAGCTTGGATGAACAGCACGTACGACGAGGTTACTTCAGTTCTCATTTTGATGGTTAGGGTGGCATATTACTGCCTAAATCCCAAATCAGAAGCTTAAATGAGGGCAGGGTGACCTATATTAAGCCTAAGCAAGCGCCATCTTAGATTGATAAACTAAAAAAATCAAATCCAATAATTATGCAGTGGTTACAAATCTGCTCCCAAACTTTTATAAAACACCAAATGCATGGACAAGTACTTGCCACCAGGTATTTGAATCTCTACAGTTTCTTTTCAAGCTCTTTCCTGATACCAGAAGGTCTAGGAGCAACTTGCTCTGAATAGAAGATGAGAATCTGGCATCACTTAATAAACTTTCAGAGGAAACATCAGCTATTTACAGGACTTAAAGCATGTACAAACAGAGGAAAGAAAAGCAAATAATTGAAGATGCAAACACAAGTAAAAAACTCACTAGGTAACAAGATTAAAAATTACAAGTATTGTTAAACACAGGAGCCACAGATGGGCACAGTCAGTAAAAGAATTTTACCAGTTTTGACCAGGACTTCAGAGATCAGAAAGAAACACCTGATGCATTTGTAAACTTTTGCATGGTACAGGGGAAAAAAGAACCCACCTGCTAGTACAGAAAAGGCTAGGAGAGACAGAGTAGAAGTGCAAGTCAGGTCTGCAACCTACATTTTAAACAAAGTAGATTTTTGCTTCTTGTTCCTCTATAACCAAGGCCATGATATTTCTTTTTGTGAAAATACAGTATGAGTAAGTCAGGTCAGTTTAGATTTAAGTGAATGGGAAAGGAGGGGAACAGATAGATAATCTGTCCCACTGGGATAGACCCAGAAGTCTGTTGATGAATCCCATACTTCATTTGATTATGGAAGGAATTTTTTGGTTTCCTATTATTTGAGAAGAACATGTTATGAGTTAACCCCAGTCAGCAGCTAAGCCAAGGAGCTAGGACAAGCTGTGCTTCTGTACCAACTATTTCTGAAGCAGCTCAACCCCCCTCATATGTTGCTAATATCTTTTTCATTCAGCATGCTGTGAGCCTCAGATCCTCTATACCCCCAGAGGATTGGGATGTTACAATGCCCGTCTTGATGGATTATTCCCCAAAATTGGATCTCTCATGACGGTGCTTTGCCCCTGCTTTGTTTTATGGCAAAATCAGCTTTCAGAAAAATCTCGATCATTCTCTTCCCTTTCACAAACACTTCCTCAGCTGTGTTGCCCCAAACTGGGTGTGACAAAGGACTGTTGCGGGTTAAACCTGACCAGCAGGCTAAGTGCCACATAGCCACGGCTCACTCAGCCCATCCCCAATGGGACAGGGCAGAGAATATGAAGAGCAGAAGCAAGAAAACTCATGGGCTGATAGAAAGACAGTTTAATAAGCAAAGGAAAGAGGAAGAAAAAGGGGGGGGGTGGGTAAACAAGCGACGCAAAAGCAATCCCCTCCCACAAGCAGACTGATGCCCAGCCCTGTCTTGAAGTAATGGATGCCTTCCAAAAAACAGCCCTCCCCTCAGTTTTTATTGCTGAGCATGACATTATATGGCGTGGAATATGCCCTTGGTCCGTTCGGGTCAGCTGTCCTGGTTGCATCCCCTCCCAACTTCTTGCACACCCCCAACCTTCTTTCTGCGGGAGCAGAGTGGGAAAAAGAGAAAGCCTTGACACCATGCAACCACTGTTCAGCAATAGCCAAAACACTGCTGTGTTATCAACACTGTTTTAGTTACAAATCCAATACACAGCACCATACAGGCTACTAAGAAAAAAAACCCCCGTACCAGTAGACCCAGTACAAGTATAAAGAATTCACTCTTTATGATTAAATGCTGTCTTTGAATGGTGAGCAAACTAATGACTACAGCTAATGACTAAGACAGTCATTGAGCCATTCCTAGCCAGGATGAGAGAAATCTCTTTAGATAAGCAAGTATCCCAACAACAGAACAAACACTTTTTCTCACCAATGAGAAAACAACAAGGAAGACCGTTGACAAAGAAGCAGTATGAAAATAAAGGTAATGCAAAACTCAACCTAATGAATGAGACCCAGATGACCTCCCACAATACTGAATCAGAGGTGAAATGAATTCCCATCAAAAACATAGTTTCAGACTGAGCATGGCACCATCTTTTTAAAAATAGAGAAGAGTAGAAACATACTACTAATACTTAGACTGGTGAGTAGATAAATGATCAGGATAACTACAGACACAGTAACCGGGCCTCAGCACTACATGGGAACATAAACAAAACAAAAAAAGAAGAGTTATTCAGAAGAGAGGTCTGCAAGAGTTGGAATTTCGGAAAACAAACCCTCTATAATTTTTCAGAGGCATATGCCATTGTCTGATAACTCTGATTTTATAGACAAAAGAGAGACTTCGAATCCAACGCACTCAGGCTATGCTAGGCCATTCATACGGTACAATAAAAGAAATTGCTATTAAACCAAAGATAAACTGGAGATTAATAAACAGCTGTAAAGTAGAACTAAACTAAAAAGTGCAACTATCTGTTTTTGTTGTCTTTTGGTCAATTTGGATAAAGAAGGATCTCCTTGAAGTGTTTCTAAGGACTAAAACATTCAACACAAATTAATAAAATTTGTGGATGATACAAAGTCAGAACACACTTTAAGAATCAGATGACCTTGAGAGGTAAGGTAACAGAAATGGAATTAATTTTGTTAGGACAGATCATTGCCTGATGCCTTGCAGAACTAATAAAATAGAGCCTTATAATTTGGAAATGACAGACGAGTGAGATATCTGGGAACATTAACTTGCCACTGAAATTTTCTGCTCTGTTCGTATTATGCAGCTCTAAGAAAGAAAAAGATGGCATTAGGATGTTTGTTCCTGGAGAGAAAGGGAATAGCACATTGCACTGCTGAGAGAATCTCTGGGCTAGCACATCAGTACCAGACATCCACACTCAGGAAGGAAAAACTGAAACAAACCAGATGCAGACCAGGGCTATCAGGATGACTGGAAAACAGAAAAGCTTGGCTCACTCAAGCTATCAAACAAATGCTGAAAGAAGATTGGGTTGCTCCCCACAAATATGGCTTAAGGATGCGGGAGGTTAACAGTGCAGAAGAAGATCCATTTACGCTAAATACCTCTAGCACAAGAAGTGATTGAAAATACAGGTTACCTGATGTTCTGAAGCTGCTTGTAATTGCTCTGGCAGATTAAAAATACCTAACAGCTTTATAAATTGAACAAAATTCAGCTTAAAAAGAGTACATTATACTGCTGCTAGAAACAGTATCAATTCATTTCAATGATACAGGAACTGCTTTCTAGTCCTATTTCCTTTCATTAGAAAAAAAGTGAGATTTTCCAAACAGACTGTCTTATAGACCCACGTCTCCTCTCCTCCATCACTGCTTGAGAAACACTGCAGAGCTATGCTACCACAGGCTGCAACGAGCATTCACTGGACAAGGAGGAAGCCAGTATCTCACAGCAGTATGCAAAGGCTTCTGTTTAAGCAGGGTAGAAAGGGCCAGAAACTTTTCCCAAAGGAGTTCTCAGCTTAAAATCACCTTCTGGCGGGCCAGGATCTGAAAATTCAAGTATGCACAAAAGCAAATGTGAAGCAAGTTAAGAGATATCATAGTCTTAACTTGTATTATCACAATTGACTTCTTTGACATAACTATTCATTAGCATTTCCTTAATTATAGGGTGATCAACATTGTCCATACTTAGGACTCATACTTCCACTTAGATCAAGAGCCCACGTACTCATGTGACTGAGTTTTTTGCCATATTCATTGCTTATATATATAAATTAGATCATCTAAAATTAGGAAAGTTATTTGGCTCTTAAGTGAATCTTCCATGTTTAAACCACATATTTAGGAAGGAAACCTATTTTCACATAATTTCCCTCTTCTAGCATGTGTTCTTACAACAGTCTTAATTTCTACATATAGCAAGTTTATCCTCTTTAGTTTCAAATCAAACAAAAAAATTGGAGTTCGGAAAGAAAGCATTTCAGAACAAAATGGCACATCACGAGAGAAAATCCCATTATTTTTGTTGCTCTAAATCCATGCCTTCAACATGTTTAACCTGTATTTTCAGTTACCAATGAGAAAGGAAGTTAATTTATCTCAGATAACAATGACTGATGATAAAAGAGACGTACCAGTTGCCATAGAAAGCAATCTCCAGCACAAATTGGAAGAAAAGTGAATTTGATTAGGAAACTAAGCAAAAGGTAATTTAAATCCCAAGAAAATCTGCAGTGCTTTTAAATAAAGCCTCTAGTTACTAAGGGTTACATTTCATAGGGGTGTAAACACATAAAAAGAAGGAATTACCGTCTCTGCAGAACAGCAGAACAAGAAAACTACAGGTGATGGCATCTAAGGTTTCTCTACTTGCCAGCAATATTTGAGTGTGGCTTTTGATTTCAGATAACTAGCGCACTCAAAGAAATATCCACATATTACCAGAAATAATATGCTACAAACAATTTATTTTTAGACTTAAGTCAAAGCAGATAACTTCTAGTTAGTCTTCTTATGCACAACATATTCTATCTGAATTTCAGGACTGGAAACAAAAAGCTGACGGAGTACCTGTATTAGATCATCAGAGTTAATGGTGAATAGCCACGGAACCTCTATCACTTTGAGAACACTGTTCAGAACAAAACCATTATTCATTTTTCACTTGCGTTCCATGAATCCCCTGTCTCTGCCTGTACTTACAGCATCTCATCACGTGAGGTCTTGAGAGACAAGAACTATCTCTCAGTGCTTATTTTAGCTTCTTAATCCCTAACAGTGACTTTCACAAACTGTTCTTTAAAGGGACAATAAGGTCAGAAACTACAAATCAAACAAATGGCTTTCATGAATTAAAAATAAAGTACTACAGATCAAATATACCTATCAAGTACACATAAAGCTGTGATTTTTGTAATGGGTGTAGCAGGTAACCCCTTAAACTGAAGTTATCCAAATATATAAAAATACAAAAATCCCCACTTTTTCTTACCAAATAACATAATTCACATCAAAAATAATACATTCTGTTAAGAAAGACATACACCCAAAGTACGCAACAATATCGCACCACAGGTAAGGACACCAGCACTTCTCAAATCACATTTAGTTTGATTGCACTTGCATTAATACTTCCTCAAAACTTAAGTGCAGCAAGAAAGTTAGAAAACAAATCCATACGAGGAACATCATGACCTGCTCAGCCTGCAGCTTGTGTGCTCCAGCAGGCGAGGATGCGAAGATACCACTAATTTGCCTAACCCCTCATGGCTCAAACTAAAAAGGTGCGCACAAAAAAAAAAAACATTAGTGGCTTCCTGCTCTGTAGTCCCAGTGGCTCAATAGAACATTACAGAAATACTGTGCACAGAGGTAACTAGCTTCTTGCTTTTGCATGTCTGCTGCAACAGTGTTGTACTCTTAAAATCAAGTAATTTTCCTGGGAAACATAGGTTTAGCTTACAAGGTATATGGCAACCTTGCATAATCAACAGGCTCCGAGTTTATGCTTTTCTTTTCAGTTTCCAAAAGGACAGCCTCTGCCAGTTACAAAAGGCAGGTTGTGCTTCTCTGGTAACCCAAGATATTTTCCTATTCAATGCTTTAAAAATTATAAAGAGTAGCAGCCAGACATACCGTTTCAGGTAGGTACAACAGCTATTGGTTCTTTTAAAAGGCATGATCCGACTTGTCACAGCAGTAGCAAAATAAAGACCCGTCAGGCAAAGAAAGTGTGCATGTGTTGGGAGTAGAGACATATCACAAGATCGAATGCGTACGCACTATCGATATTTCTTTCAACTTTATCACAAGTATTTCTAGCACAACAGAATCACAGAAAAAACAGGAAAAACTTCCAGTATTTAAGCAGGGGATATAATATTACACAAAGTATATCACGTATCAGAATCTTCTCCCATGACAAACTGATCAAAACTGTACAGAAATCCCAGAGCAAAGGCGGCAGCCTATTCCAAGAGTCAGTGATTTCCTTGAACTTAGCTAGAGAATTCCTTTCTGAATTATCTTTACCACCTTTGTTGCCCCAGTTTTCTCAATATTAAAGATACACAGGACCCATGCGACTCACTGACTTGGATGCAGCGTTTATCAGCCTGTAAGATGATGGAGACAAAGTTATCCTCTTCCCATGCTCTAGGCTGTACACACTACTAATTTACAACTGATTGAAATACTCTGCTTTAACTCATGCAGGCTCACATTTCCTCTTTGTATTAGGAAGACTTACAGCTTTTTAAGATCAACCTTTCTTGATGGACATCTGGACTTCTCACAGGACTTCAGGCACTTGAGATTAAGAGAAGCACAGTAACAGCACCCGTTCTGGCTGCTGTATCAGACCCATCAAGGGCAGACTGCAGAGCTGTTAGGTTGCCAGCTGGCACCGTGCCTGAGGTCTTTGAGTTTCTGTGCAGGCCATTTGGATCTTCTCTAAAAGTCTTGCCTGAAAAGCTGGAAAGCGGAAAGCCAATGCAAATAAACACTATTTAGCATTTGAATTTACTGACCTTATTTGAAGGCTTAGACAATAACCTCCTGTGTTATCAACACTGCTACTTCAACATCTTTGCAACAACTTGCACCACAACAGAACAAAGGAGAAGGGACAGGAAGAGCCTAGAGGTACACCAGTCCTCTCTCATTATGGGCCTGTTATTCGAGAACTGTGTAATTTTTACCAGTTCAGATCTTTTTCCAACTGGAATTGCCATGCAGTGGAAGAAGCAATGTCAGCAAGTTCAGCCGAAGGACAGAAATCACTCATGAGCTAGGTTGCTGTGAGCATCACTCCTTTCAATTTTTTTCTGACTGCCAAGGGTGTGACCGAGAAGCTTGTGAAAAAACAGCATGGGAGCAGAGGACAACACTCCAGCCAGAGGGCATGCAAAGGCTCCTCCAACAGCCTGGCTCTGTGGGATGAAGCTTGCATGGAGGCTTCCACAAAGAACTCCTCAACCCAGAGTCCTCCAAATCCAGATATTGCAGCACATCAGATCACTCCTTGACACAGTGCAGCAGTGGGCCAAGCAAGCAGATCTTGAAGTTGCACAAGGAAGACTTTGATTTATGAACTTTGTGCAAGTGGTCCATCCTCTTGCAGAGAAAGATGCATGGGAGGGACTAGAGCTTCTTCTACAGAGGGTCCAGATCAAGGGACCAGCCCCAAACCTGAAGAGGAAGTCTCTCTCTGCCCTTAGCTAAGAAAAAAGAGCCGAACAGCAAAGGGAAAGTCTAAAACAAGATTCAAACCTCTGTTTTAAAATACACTTCGATTTTCAAACCAGAGCTGGCCATTTATTAAAAAAAGCCCACACAACTCAATGAGGAATGTGGACAGGAAGCAGGGTTTCATCTAACATCCCTAGGTGGGGGGCACAGAGGGAGCCCTAGGCTGGCCACAGAGCCCACTGCCATTGCTCACCTTTTAGATGTAGAGAGAAAGGCAGGGCATGCAGTGTACAGAAACAGTCCCCAGGCAAGTGTGCAAGGCGGTGTTCTTTTATAGAGCACAGGGCATGCACAGGCTGCTGAAAGCAGAGCTCACTGATAATTGCTCAAAGGCATGCTCTACGCAGAGGTAGCCTGTGACTGGCAAAGAATAGTATGCTAAAAGGAACACTTCCTAAGTGTGTCATTTGGAATATTAAAGTACAAACAAAGCTACCAGTTTAAAGTAACAACCACCACCTCCTCCCAACACTTAGTAATTGCTCAACATAACTTCAAGATAAAAATCACAGATTAGGAGAGGGGATGATATATTATGTAGTTAAAACCCAAACCAACCCATCAAAGCCCATCCTACCCCCCCCCCCAGCTGGTTCTGTAAACTGTAAGAATTGAATGCAACTTTAAGGTGAAACGTGATTCTTGGTTAGTCATAATTAAACTAGTTCCTGAAGACTGATGGTGCACAGGTTTTTTTCCCACCTTTCCCCCCCCCCCAATATACACTGACATTTACTTAAATTGACCAGATCCTCAACTGGCATAAAAATAATCCTCAACTCTAGTGTAGTCACTGTTACACCATGCTAAATTACACAAAATAAGGATTACGCTCATCACGCTCATTACAAAGCTAAAGCTTTATCTGTGGTTTGATCTCCTTGGTAATTTAACCTCAATGCTTTCTTAGTCATAGAATTAAAACCTGCATGTGCACATGCATGAAGTGGCTAGTGTAATAAGTGAAAAATATGTTGCTTTATTGAAACATTATGGCTCTAATTTTGAAGGCTGACATTACACAAGTATAGTTCTGGTGCTTGCACACCACCTCACTTCCCAGCTTCCCCCCAGCTCCCATTCCCATTCATAGATTCTCTCCTTCTAACATAACACCCACAAAATGTAAACCACAATTTTTCTTCAGGTGAAAAAGAAATTTTAAGTCAGCATATGTGTTCTTGAAACAAAAGGTTTCAATTGATACTGCCTTCTGTAGTGCAGTCCCGAGCTAGAGGGGTGGAGGAATATGGAAAGAAGTTTTGTTCATTGCTTTAGCCACCGTTCCTTTTAAACTGTCTCCATGCTAAAAGTTAAAAGCAACCTTCCCTTCAGAACAAACAGCTGCACGCTTCAAACATTTCATTTCACAGCTTTTTTCTGACTTTTATCCCTACACAATCTGCGTACAAAACAGCTTTTTCTCTCCAAGTTACACAGCGTGTGGGACAAAGCCAGCCTCGCAAGTACAATGCGTTTAACACACATACAGGTCTGCAGTAGTCAGTGTTTTGAAATGCTCTTTTCAAACTCTTTGGGGAAATTAATTATTTAAACAGCCATGTGTCAGAGATATTTGTCTCACATTTGAAGGCTCCTCTTATCCTTCTTCCCCAAGGAATTTAGCAATACTCCTACGTTTCAACAAACCAGCAGTTCCTCGTGGCAACAGGACCAGTCAGTGCAGATAACAATCAAGCAGGCATTTCCTCCTGCTCCTCTCTCCAGCAGGACTGGCACCAAAGGCCAGGCCAGGACTCCCTGTTGAAGACCTAAGAGGCACCGAAGGCAGCAGCAGGAATGACCTTCTAATTGTAACACCAGAATTCAGTAGAAGTGCCCTTCCAGACAGACAAGTTGGTCTCATAGGTTTCTTCTACTAACAGTTGTTTTTCTTATCTCAAGAAAGACATCCTACAAAAGTACCCACCTGCAACAAGCACTGCTCATATATGCAAGCAGACAAACTTCCTATCCCTTTTTTGGTCTTCCCTGTTTAAAAATTTGATCATGATTACAGGACTTTTCTACAGCAACAAATCAATGACACAAACTGGAAATAAAGGAGAGACTCCAGCATCTGACTCTTACTCTTTGTATGAAGGTCAGAGACAGCATTATCATTCCCACCCCATTTAGGACAAAGTACTCAACAGTCTTTTCAACCTTCTCATATTGTTCACAGGAACATCTTTGAAAATCAGTCCTGAAGATTACTATGGCACTACAATATCCTACATAACACAGGAAGAACCTAGCATACCAATGCTCTTAATAGAAGTCCAATTCCCATCTTTCCAACATAGAAAATTAACTTTTCAAGGACTGACTTACATGGCACATACATCGAGTAGCAGCACGTTACCAGGTCCTGTCTCTCCCATTAACTTTAAGTCTCTAAGTCCAACAATGTAACCCAGACAGCTTGGGATGCTCCTGGGACATTGCTTGCCCTTCTGCTCACCTGCACTTGCACAATGGTCTATTTATCAACCATCATTTGCTTTCCACATGAAGAAGTCTAACACTTATTATCAGAATAAAGTCCGTATCTCAAAGACTCATGGACCTGCCATTCCAGCCTCTCTAATTCTCACCTGAGGACTGCATGCACCTCCAGGAAGCTACAAGCTATTGCCATACAGCTACGGAAATTTAAATCACCTTTCAGGAAACCTTGAATTTTAGGCATGAATTAATGCAGATTTCTAGCACTGAGTCAGAGCCAATGAAGACACAAGGAAGACAAACTCCATAGTAAGCTTCAATCCAACCAGAAATTTTCTGAACTCTTAGCATTTAAAAAAATACTGAAAATCTAGTGTCATACTAAAAGGAAAATATACTGTAGTCTCAATTTTAAACTCTAGATAGACTAAGAACATCTGGAAACTAAAGACGTATGTTAGCTATTTTGCCCGTGTATCTTCCTCCTTTATAAGCACAAAAGGCAATACGTGTTCAAATAATAAAACTTTAATTTATATATTTCAGTGGGTAGGACAACTCTGATAAAAATTCAGCTGAGATCAATTTGCATTCAGTTTCTGATAACATAACCCAATCCAGCCAATGAAAACACCTTTCTGAAGACTGCAACGTTAACATCCCCCTCCCTATCTTTTCCCTTTGTACAAAGAATAGCATTACAAAAGTCCATCACGTAGGCCCTATGCAGAAACAGTTTGAGTTTGAAGGAAGTAACAGATTCTTTAGTTCTCTACAGCTAGCTTGCCAATATAGAGTCCTCAGCAAACCGCAGAGTACTAGCACATTGCACATCTCTAGATGAGACACCATGTGAGCTAGGGGAAAAGCCTGGAAAATGTCAGAGAATAGTATGAGTTTGTTTGCTTCAAGAAAAAAAAAAAATCCAATAAAAACTCCACAGCATTCAAGGCTGGTGCAGGAAAGGAGCTCCTTTACAGCAGCAAAGCTATATTAATGAGAGCCCCTGTCAAAAGCGTTCCAGAGGCAGAACTCCCACGCTTTCCCAAAAAACAAGGGCAAGCTTCTTTAGAAGTGACAGCAAGAAATTAAGTCTGTACAATCACTCTCTATATTTCCTTACCTAACACTGACAGCAGATACATTCATTCATCAAAATCTTTCATTAGCAGTACATAACGATCCCTGGATTTTTTTGTTTTAACAGAGCCACATAAGTAACAACAAGCAGTAAGAAATTTATGTACAATGGAAATCCCCTCCTGTATTAGGAAGCTCACTTATTTTTTGACTTTAAAGAAAACCCCACGCGCAGAGATGCAGTATACGGAGATTCAATTTAGAAACACAGCTAAGTGAACTGAAGAATAATCAGACTGAAGTGTACTTCCCGCTTCAACACCATGAGAGAAAGGAAATGTTAGTTATTGACACTGCAATGCAATTTGCTTGAGTACAGAAAAAGCACACAGATATAAAATACTAATAAAAGTGGGCTAACAGAAGAGCAAAACAATCTACTCACAAACAATTGCACTGTAATCTCTTTGTGGTTTCTTATGTTGTTTCAAACATTATTTCGGCAAGGACCAAAATGAGTCTGGCAAAATGGTAACTGCCTCTCCAAAACCAAGCAAATGAAAGAATTGTTTTGCATACACTTCCATTTGGTTTCTTATCCAGAGTTAAAGGATTCCTACTTCTGAACATGGTGTTGGAAGAAACATGTTTAAGCACAGACTATGCCAAGATGGATGTAAAGGAAATTCAGCAGTGTACATTTAGGTTGCCCAACAAGACCCTGCTTCCTCGCAACAGTCTCCAAAGTGAGAAAACAACATAATCCTCAAGTAAGAAGCCTTAACCTGAAGGTTGTAAACAAGTCACAGGAAATAAACCACCTAGCCATAGAGGAGTACCAAGTGTGTATACTCAGAGGCTCTTTCATCTCAACTGTCACAGTGAAAAACCTCAAGTACCTGCTGAAAGGAAATACTGCTTCCTACCAGTTTGGAAATCCTCCCACAAAAAGTTAGTCAGACACCAGATACTTTCACTGGACCAGCTGCTGAAATCCTTGCTGCAGGACAAGCCCGAAAACCTACTCCACAACAACTTGCTGCTATGTGACTTTCATGCTTTTGGGAAAGGGAGAATCACCTAGGTATATACTTTTAGTGGTGCACATTGCTCAAAAGGGAGCAGGGAGGTAGAAGATGTAGCCAATCAATAGCAAATGAGACAAGACACACTGCACCTCACTTGGTGCAAACACAGGAGACCAAGCAGGAGAATTCAAAATTCCCCCAGTAGTTCTGCCTATGGAGGCAGTGTTCTTCCCCAGACAGGGTTGGATAACTGCTAGTTTATATTTGCTCGTAACTGATGATGGTGATCAATGAGCTACTCTCTGCATCTTTGCAGGAAGGTTACATAGGATCAAGAGGCTATACTTCAGATTTAGTATCATTTTAGCAACTAAAATCAGCCCTATAGCTAAAATGGGATTTCTACAGATATGCAATGTCAAAATTTTAAGAAGAATTTGATCCTCTGATTGTGATATTCACCCTTAATGAATATACAACTGTAGCACCAAACTTGTACAAACATTAACGCCTTCATATTCTGTGCTATGACTTCCATCATTAGATATCAGGTTCCTGAGTTATGTCATCTCAGACGTAAGTACTTTCATACAAATACTCCAGATTTACCCAAGTTCAGGAATCTAGCAAGCTTGCTGGCCAGATCTAATCCTTAACAAGAGGTGCTAGAAATTTTGTGATGCGAGATGCCAGACACCAAACAGAATGTGGATCACCTTCTATTGCTTCCCTGCCATCCCTCTCTCCAGTCTGCAGGCTATCATCATCACCCTTCTTCAGATCAGGAATCTGAGGCAAAAAAAAAAAAAAAAAAAAAAAAAAAGGTGA
>VYZV01019359.1:103377-130060 GCA_013401275.1 Pandion haliaetus
AAAAAAAAGAAGAAAATGAAGACGAGCAACTTCTACAAAGGCTCCAGCAACAGCAAAATAACATCAGTGACAGTGAAGATGCTCTTTTTGTTAAAGATCAGACTAAGTGCCTCTCTAGCTCTTCACCAGTCTTGGATAGAAAGCATCAGTATCAAAAGTTTTTTTCACATCCATTTTCCCAGAAAGCAGTCCCTTTCCCCTAAACTAACAGCTGGTAATAACAGCCCATAGACATTTTAGGTTGAATTAGGGATTCTGCTAAAGGTCATGCACAGATGTCATTCAATCACACCTTCATGAACAGAACAGCACTACATTCACACAGCATGCCTGCAATCAGCATACAGTCTTGGCTGATCCACTAAAGCTCACTGTCAATACCTGAACCACCATGAAAACTGGATAACAATGCCTGCAAGTGGCATAAAATGAGAGGGACTGAAATGTTATTAGTTGATAGAGCAAGTTAATGGCAGCAGGGAAAATATGGAGGTATTTGCTAGGCACTGCAGAGGACTTATTCATAGTGATGAATATAATTCCGCTGACACAATCTGGAAAAAAGGGAGTTCAAGCTGTGATGGATGCAAAGAACAAACACATTCTCTTACTCTACTAGCAAAATAATGGAGAACCTGCTGCAGTGATTGGCTCCTTCAGTCTTTCCAAATTAGAGAAGTTCAAGGTTCGGTCTCAGTGGGAAACAGTACAGATAACCTGCCACAAGTACGTTACAGGTATAAAAGGGTATTAGGAAGCTGGCTGGAGGAAGGCGTTAACAAATTAGAGTAGATGATACTTTAGAGTAGATGATTTCTACTCTAACAAAACATCTACATTGTCAAAGTAAAGGAAACTAATAGGTTTTGAGTGCAGAACTAATTTCAGGGTGATAGAGATCTACCTCTACCCTTTGGAAGGCTTCAAAAGGGAAATCAACCATACGAGCAAATATGATCTACCAGAAGGAAACTGTGTATGCTCGTATGGGGTCATGCACACACAAGCTTGCGGGACAATAGTTCAGACAACTCAGTAGGATACTGAGGCACATGCCATCATATGACAAGAGAAACCTCAGCAACAAAAAGAAAACATTTCAAAATCCCATCCACAAACAAAAATGGTGTGATCTCCCTGCTACCCCTGAAATGGATCCTGACTGATTTTATGAATGGCATTATACAGCCCATCACTTGAAGAGCCAAGAGGTTCATATTTCAGTATTATGGCATACATCTCTAAGTCTACTTTCTGGCCCGCCACCCCTAGAAGAAGACTCAGACCCCAGAATGAAGCAAGCAAGAGCTGGAAAACACACCAGTACAGGCTGCAGTGTACTTCATAGCTTGAAACATTTAATCTACTGATCTCTCAGCATTATTTTGAAAACAAATACTGATACATTTTGTTTACCTACAGACATGTTTTCAGGAGAGGTACAATCTAGAGAGCTCTTTGCAAAACTGCTGACTACTAGTATGTTTTGGGCAAACAAAAACAAAACCTTGAAGTCATAAAATTTAGATATGCAGACTGTTTAAAATTGGAGCTTAGTTTTGCCACACATCAATGGAATTATTTAAACACTAAAAGGCAATCTAGCTGTAGCAGCTAACAATATACTGCTAAGGACTCCATAACTTGTCATATATAATTTTTAAATCAGAGGAATACCTCCTGCTGCCCCTGCTTTGATGGCTTCAGTAAATCAGATACTACTTTCTCACATTCTGTTGACCTTGCTGGCAACAAGAGGTGAGATCACTCCTGTTACTTTGCTCATGTTTCACTAGTTCTTCCTTATGATGCAGTGCTAAGTATGTTACTACATTACTTATATGGAAGGGAAGACAAAGTGAGTTAGAAAATTAAACACTACCATACAATGACATATATATACACTCTTCTCTGCTCCAAGCATATTTTATATTTAACAAAATCTGTCACACACAATACACCCCTATGCATTTAATTTTTGAGAGCAGAAGGATCCAAAGATTCAATGACATTCCTCAATCTAACAAAAGTAGATTTTAGAGAAAGCTAATCATCTACCTTATTGTACACAGCTCAATGATCAACACTGATGGTTGGAACTTACAAGCAGGATACCCCCCCTCAGCCTGACACGTAAACCCCTGCTTCAGATTTGCAGGGAACACAGCAAGAAACCTACGACTACATTACAGAAAAGAGGCATGGCAATAGTTTCGCTAGAGATACCAAAGGTAGCCTGAGTGCTGAGAATAAAATTGCCAGAGCAGCACAGAGCTCGATGCAGCTGCAACAAACACCTCACTGCCCACGTAGGTACTTGGGCACCTGCCTACTCAGATCTCCGCGCTACCATAACTATCCTGCCCTCAGTAAGAGAGTTTATCTACATTAAAACTAACATGGGCATTTCCTTAGTACACTCTATTTCTACAGTCATCCCCATGGCATGGCTTGAGGGAAAACAATAAGGCTAAGGCAGTGGTCGAGCTCTCCAATGGTTCAAATCAACATTTTCTCTTTGCATGACTATCAAATCTGGCCTCCCGTTTTCCCTCAGTATTTGTAAATTTTTCATAGCCTTCACCAGTGGCTTCGTATGAATATGGTGTGCAGAACCAAGATAACAAAGGCTTATATGGAGAAGTAGCACTTGAGAAAAAGTCATTTTGCACACATTACTCAAAACAACGTCGCAAACAGGCTAAGAAAGCAATCCTAAGTGCCCTATGAAAGCTCTTTGCTACATCTACGTTGACAAGCATAACTCAGTTTGCTTTATAAATAAAACACTACAGGATTGTATTAAGGACAGTGGCATACTTTGAACAACAGCAGCCTGCTTCCTCTGCAGTATGAGATGGCAATAGAGGGAAGTGGAGGAAGAAAGCCCTGTCTCTCCAGGGCCCTCTTGCTTCCCACCCCTTCCCACCTACTCAACTGCACCAGAGAAGAGAATTCTTCTCTCTGCCCCAGCACCACCTTAGTATGAACAACCACTAAAATGACCAAGTGCTCCTATGAACTCCAAGGGGGCAGTAGGTTACATCCAGGGAAAGAAACAAAACAATCTTGAGGATTAACACGGCCCTGATACTAGCCCTGAGCCTTACTTGGATGCCCAGTTCTCACATTGCAAAGCCTATAGTTGTACATTAAAGGAATTAGTTTTACTTTCTCATAACAGCCAGCCAAGACGATGAACTTGAAACAGTTCTCAATTTCCTCTGGTTTTGCTTCTAGAAAGCTTAGTAGTAAGACGAATCAGTTTCCATCTTGTTTTTGCTGCAGTCAATGAGCAGGCATCAGGGTGGGTGTCCTTTCCATTCAAGGAAGGGCCTTTCCCTCAGAGGGATTTACAAACTGCAGCCTACATAGTGTAACTTTACCCAGAGGTGTAATAACAGTCCTTTCATAGCACAACAATAGGTATTAGTACTACTATAATTTTTTTATGAAGGCAGATTAGAAGCTAAGTCAATTGCTTTTAAAGCCCTTATGCACCTGTCCGCATGTCTGTGCCATTGTTGGCAGACCTTTTGTTTATGCAAAGTTCACCTTGTGCAGCGAGTCAGTGGGAGGCCAGTTTGCCACTCACCCCGGGAGCACAAGGTGGGTTTCAGCACAAGGAGAAGCTAATTTGCCCCCAACACAGTGGCAGCAAGAGGACAAGTTATCAACCACTGCTCCGCTCACAGGCAAAATACCGTCCTGAGTAAGTACACCCAGCACCACTAAAGAAGCCATTTGTCGTGTACACGTTGTGTCCCATTCTCATAGTCTTGGCACACAGCGGAGTTATGTCCCAAACAGCCTGCAGGAGCCCAGCACGCTCTGCTCACCCCGAGGTAGCACTGCACCAGCCTAGCAAGCACAAACTGGTTCAGGAAGTACAAATCACTTTCCCACTGCCCCAGCAAGCTATGCAGCTATCTGCACACATGGTGCTAATACCCAAGATACCCTGTGTGTGTTTGGCCAACTTCATGAGCTAGCGCAAAAAAGCCATGCATACCCTTTGTGGTGGTTTGCTGTCCTCAGATAAGGGGCAAGAGGAAGATGTATTCCCACCTCTTCCAATTCAGGCACAAACAGCATTCATGAGAACTGTGATGTATTCCACACAAAGTGCTTCCTTCCTTGGCATACATCTTGGCTCTCAGTTCTTTGGAAAAACAGACTGAGGACAAGATGTCCCTAAATTATTTAAAAATAAAAAATAAGATTGATTGTTTACCCAACCTTTGTTCTAATGCCATCTTCCAAGCACTCTTACTTTTAAAATTTTTATTGTTGCCACCTTGCTGGGGTTTGCAGTGCTCAATTTTCTTATTAGAGGGGCAATCTGTGGAGTTCAGTATTAGGGAGAGTTTATCAGTGTTGTCATTTTACAAAAGGGGGATTAACAGGCAGTTGAACCAGTCAGTGAATATACACCTGGAACCAGAAAACACTTTCAGAAAAAGTTCGAAGCCCAAAGGCTTTGGGTTTTTGTTTTGTTTTGTTTCTTTTGTTTTGTTTCTTTAAACTTAAAACACAACAGAGAGTGTGTAACCCTTACTAGTCTTTTAGCTCATTTCAAGACCAACACAGACAAAAGTCTGTTCTTTTCAAGCTGAATGTCCACTCTCCGCAACACACACTCTTCAGTAAAGGTTGAGACATACAGAGGAAGGAGTACTAGAACTAACCATTACCTTGCAGATATTTGTCAAATGGGATAATGGGATCAAACAGGAAGAGTTTATTCGTAGTAAAACATGAAAAGGATCCTTGGACATATAAAAGCAACCCAAACTGCAATCTGGTGTATGGCTAACACGCTGTGGGGAGCAGGAGACTTGAGCTGAACAAGGCTTGCAATCTGCAATTAAAGAACATTTACCCAATTCAAATTTAATTAAAAGCCATGGCAGAAAAATTGGCAGTTTATCAGAGCCAATTATTTTTTCATTTGCAACACTGTCGTTAGAAAGTTCTCCCCAATTCTAATATATAATGAAGCAGGTCAGTAGAGAAGCTAAATTCACCCTAATGGACCAACGCAGATTCACAATTGGTTTGAAGAAAGACACCTTCTCAACACCAATTACTGAAGGTAACTTTGTGTGTGCCATTACACCTGCTCTGTTCCATTAAAAGCAAGTTGTTGCTCTACTTAATCCTTTCCACTGTAAATTCAAACTGGAAAGCAGGTTTATACTTCTTCTCAAAATTGCACTGATGAAGAGAAGTTTGAAGTCTATGGCTTTAGCCTGCTGGGTGGTCAGTAGTTATGGTGAGAAGCTATAGTTCTGTTGCCATACTCACAGTAGAGAAGTAACAGATCACACAGCTACATGTCCTCAGCTACCAAATCACAGCTACTCCATACAGCCATTTTATGGTATGAAGCTGGTGAAAGGTCTAGAGCACAAGTCTTGTGAGGGGAGGCTGAGGGAACTGGGGTTGTTTAGCCTGGAGAAAAGGAGGCTGAGGGGAGACCTTCTCGCTCTCTACAGCTCCCTGAAAGGAGGTTGTAGTGAGGTGGTTGCCGGTCTCTTCTCTCAAGTAACTAGTGATAGGACAAGAGGAAACAGCCCCATGTTGTGCCAGGGAAGGCTTAGATTGGAAATGAGGAAAAAATTCTTCACCCAAAGGTTGTCAAGCATTTGAACAGGCTGCCCAGGGAAGTGGTTGAGTTGCCATCCCTGGAGGTATTTAGAAGATGTGTAGATGTGGTGCTCTAGGGATGTGGTTTAGTGGTGGACTTGGCAGTGCTAGGTTAGTGGTTGGAGTCAATGATCTCAAAGGTCTTTTCCAACCTAAATGATTCTATGAATACTTTTACTTGAGCTAGTCTGGCTTGATTCATGTGAAGAGATAAGCACCCCCAACTCAAGCTGGACCACTGAAGTGAGGACAAGTCATTAATCACAATAGCAGTTTAGCTTCCTATATGCAGTATGACAGCAGACATTGCACGTGGAGAAGTGAGAATATTATGTTTTTATATTGGAAAGGAGATAGGAAGAAAAAGGGTAGAAGAAAACTCCAACACTACTTGAAATACAAAAAAACTTTCCCAAAGAGCATAGTCTTAAAGATGAAATGCTCTCCCCTGATTTTATGGAATCATTTCTCGCTACTTTTGACATCAAATGGAAACTGACTGAACTTGCAAGATCTAAAGGCAACTGCTGCTTTCATTCCATTCTTAAGTTAAACCATGCTTGTTCTATTTCACTTTTTGGTTTACTTGGTGACTCAGGCTGGTCAAGCCACTCGAAGCAACACATGCTTGTCACCATTGCAAAGCACATGCCTCTCTACATCCTCCAAGGCTAGGCTTCATTATCTGAAAACTGTAGGCTGTTCCCATGACTTTCATCAGACCCATACAGACCCAACTTAAGTTATTTATTAGTCAGCACACCAATGGACCCTAAAAGGCATTATCTTACATATACGCTACTACAAAAACACATTTGTTTTGACTTATTGGTCTACTGCATTCTTCAGTTGTTCAAAATACTTTTTTTAATTAACTATCATTTTCCACTTTTCAAATATCACTCAGGCAAGGGTGACTCATATCAAAAGCTAGCTTGCTCTGTTGTAAAGCTAAAATAACTGCCTTTAACCTAGAGATAGTTTGTTCTGAGCACGATTGAGCAAAAAACTCACAACACAATCTTTTCCAGCAGCATTAGCACTGAAGACTATATCAGCAACCCTGAGTACAAAGCCATCTGCCCAACCAAGGACAAGCATGAAGTATTACTCGCTCTTACACAGTGGCCAGCCCCCAGTATAGATGAGACTAGGTTAAGGGCAGTTAAATGATTCAGTCTGGTGACTCCAGAGTAGCTGATGTCTCTGCACTAAGTAGCCAAAAGGAAGAATGGGGCAGAAGGCATTGCATGAAAAATAATAATAATATAGCTGTACGGTATCTTCTACATTCCATGGCTTCAAACATATACTATGCTACCAGGAAAAAGGTAAGAAAACTGGCCATACTCATGCCACTGTTTGTACATACAAATGAATAGTACTTGCAAACTCACTACTCTAGGGGCATACACACGGACAGCAAAAGTGAAATTTGTCAGCAGGAATACCCTCTCTTTATTACAGAAATAATACAACAGCACCCCCAATTTATTTGGGCCTATACATGCTGATGCAGCTTTGAAACTTAAGTCAAAAGTATGTTTAAAAAAAATGCTTTGAATAGTTGCACATCAGAATCACTGATGAGAGACAGATAATCCCTATTGGTCTCCAATTTGAGGCATGTGGCAGATTTCTCCCTCAAGCAATTCATTATGAATACTAACAATGCTTTCCCTTTTCAGGTTCCTAGTAGCAGAACAGGTGACCTCAAGGAAACCATTTTGTTGCATTTCTCCAGCACAATTCTTAAACACTGTGTTGGAGGGCTCTTTTCCCCAGTATGAAACCATCCATAACTCACTCGGCATTGACAGCAACATCACACTTGAATAATCTTTAGGGAGCCTCAAAAGGCATGCACTTTGCAACAGTTTCATTTTTAGAAAGTACTTTTGAGTTTCAGAAAGATCCAGGGAAATCTCTCTGGAAGGCGGACACATTGAACAGCACACTCCCAGCTACTGAACACAGGCACATTACCATATTTTTTAACAGCTTCTGTGGAGAATGCTCTCTGCTGTAAATTGAGAGCACTTATGTGGAAGTCAGAAGTTGCACTACAATAAATCAGTGCTGAAACTGAAGTCATAGCTCTTTAAAAACAAATATATAAACAGACTGATAATACCAAGAAAACTACACATGCTCTGATAATCCACTGTTGATGGGTGGAGAATCTACCAACCTCCTACTAACAAAGAAGAGATTAACGGATACAGGTCTCGTTCATTCCACTGGAATTACCTGTTTAGTCAAGTGTCAGTGAATTGTCATGTCTCCCAGCAGTTACAGACGTGTGGTCTTTCTGCAAGTAATATCATGAGCTTATGCTCCCATCTCCCCCAAAAATAAAAATAATTGCAACCCCCACTTCCTTCAATGCTTACAGGCTACCTGCTGTATTCTACATTATAGCTGTATGGGTATACTGAAAACATACAGATGCAGCTTAAGTCTGAAATGCCTGTTCAATGAAACAACACTTTACAACTGGCTTAAGAAAGCAGCACATGGAATCAAAGATTTTTCCTTTTTTTACTGTTTTTTCCCAGTCCTGAACAGTACTCACACATGAAAACTTAAACCAAGATCATAAACAAAATCATGCATGATAAAAAGACTGAAAGCATTATTGGAAGTGATTTGTTAACACTGTAAGCCTACAGATAATGCATCTCTAAGTTCAGCTATTATTTGGTCAATATTTCTCATTTGGCTTAATGGAACATGACGGATAGCCAAATGAGAGTCATCCTTTCTTCAACATCCTGAGTCAAGCAAGTATCCCAATATAAAAGAGCAAAACATGTCAGCAGAACAGGACATTTCAATAAAGCAGACATCTCTTCACACAAATGCAATAGGAAGCAGTAATGACCTTTATGTAGGTTACTTTGAAATCTGTTTGAGAACTTTTTTACCAATTCCCTCAAGACAAAATATGAAAATACTTTAAAAACCAAAATGAAATCTTACGGCTTGAAATGCAGTAAGCCAGCCTGCAGTTGATCCTCCTGAACAGTTGCTTGTTGATTGGCCAAAGTATAAGTGTAAGGAGTTGAATGAAGTTAATGATCAGTCCTGACACTATAAATATGTAGCAGATCAGAAGGTGGCAAATGAATTGAGACTTCAGAAAGCCAACGATGTCCATGATTTGCTGAGAAAGCAAGAGGGTACCTTCAGACCCAAAATTCAGAAGACAACCTGCAAAACCAAACAGTATCAGCAGTTACAGAGTGCATTTATTTCTATAAACAGATTGTTAATACAGAATTCCTGTTTTACACTTCAATACGCTGAAATAAAAGTTAATTCTATTGTAGAAAAAGGCCTGATGACAACATTTGCAAAAGTA
This sequence comes from Pandion haliaetus, assembly GCA_013401275.1. Lineage (NCBI taxonomy): Eukaryota > Metazoa > Chordata > Aves > Accipitriformes > Pandionidae > Pandion > Pandion haliaetus. Next base: position 112,391 of record VYZV01019359.1, read on the forward strand.
AGCATGGAAAGAGAACACCGTATTTCTGAATCAATTTACATTTAGCTTTGGAAACAAATTTTCACATTTCAGTCCTCATTCTGCAAAGCCCATGAGCATATGACTCCTTTCCATGGGCTCCAATACTCCTCTATCAGGTCTTCATTGATAAAATATGAGCAAAATAATTCATTTATACTTTGATTTGAATTGTCTGTACTTTGTAAGGCATACACTGTGGCCTCTGCTATCTTCAAGAGCAGCTCCAAAGTAAATACAAGCTTCAGAGCTTTACGTTAGAAGTTGCACCTTCCTCTACAGGCTGTGCCAGCCACACTCCCCAACCAAGAAGTAGCAGCAGCCCCTTAATTCTAGCTTTATTGGCTTGTTCTCTTGTCACATTCAAACATCAGTTGATTTTGGCAAGGGAATAAAAGCTTGGCTATGCACAATACACACAATTTGTTCAATTATTCCTTGACGCTGTAATTCTGTCAGTTATACTCCATAAGCCGAGAAAGGAAACATCGGTAACAGTACTAACCCATGACTCAGCAGTGTTTCCAGAAAAAAATCAACTCTTAGGTTACTTAAGACTTGTTTGTATAATTTTGGAAAGGACCAGTCCAACTGTGGCAGCTGAGCATTCAGAGGAAGCGTCCTCTGCCAAGTACTCTGGCCTACCAAATACCGTATTGACCTCCCCCCACCATCACTACCACTAATGCTAGTCTCATTTGTTAGGAGAAAATGTATGAAGACATGACCTCTCAGTAAACAACACCCCAGCATTTTGAATACAGTTAAGCAGGAGGTGCTGCCCTCCTGTTCCATTCCTCCAGTGTTTCTCCCTCCAAGGCGTAGGAGAGTTTGCCCAGGGAGGAAGCCCTGAGACAGTATTTCTGCATGTGCCAGTCATAGGCAGTAACAAAACGGCAGCTGTCAGCATCCCGGGGAATTAACTGATGAAAAAAATCTTTATTCCTATCCTTTTAGTTTATATGAGACCCCATTATGTGAGGCACTGAGTCTAGATCAGTGTCCTGAAACATTTGTTTTACTGCCCTTGCTGACTATGCTTACCACAGCAAAGAGCACACACAAGAATTGCTGCAAAACAATAGGAAGTTATTTAGCCAGGTTTTCAACCGCAAGGAAGATAAAGAAAAATTTAAGAAAGAGAATCTGTATTGTTGTATAATTTATATAAAGAATTTATGGCAGTCCCAAGCCTATTATTAGCAGACAAAATGTGCCCTTTCTATATCACAGACTTTGTTCCCTTTATCTTGCTGTACTATTCAGTACCAAAGCAGAGACCATCTGTAGCTCAGAACGGCAGAACAGACCTCTGTTCATTGTAGTAACTACTGTCACGACTCTTGCAAAAAGCTTTTCCAGCTTTAACCAACCATTCTATTAAAGATACGTTTCTGAGGGTGGCAGACAATTTATTAGCATGGGCTTTGACCAAAGGCTTTGTTTTTGTTGAAGGCCAAGTAGAATGAGAAATGTTGTCGAGTAGGAACCATTGCAATGGTTCATGCCCCAGCCCCTCCATCGCACACTCCAAAGATAGAGCCAAACGCTTTAAAAAAAGGCAAACCCCAGTTTTCAGTAAGTTTACAGTGAAAGATGCAAGATTTCACTTCCCTAATTCAGGCTACTGTACTTCACCAAGTAACAGGATTAGAGCACTTATTTAAAACAGTCAGAATGGAAGCAACCAGTTACTTACAAGTGGATGGTTTAAAAGACTGTGCAGTGTCCAAAACCCCGATGACTGGGTTTATCCTACCGTCCCTAGCTAAAACTGATCAAAAGATTTTTGTGCTAGTTGGCCTGTTTAAATCCATGCCACAGAATCACTCTAACCTAATATAATATCCAGAGATCAATAAGGGACAGGATCAAAAAAAAATCCATGTATAAAGTAAGATTAAAGCACTGTCTACTTACAGTGGAGACCTGAAAATTCACTATTTTATATCATCAACAGAAATCTACTGTAGTAAGCAGTTGATCAACAGACTTTGTGACAAGAAGAATTCATCGGAACATCAGTCCACCAATTCGGGTTTTTTTCATTGTAATAGTAGTCAAACTGCGTTAAAATGTAATGTTTATGTGAATCATTTACTTCATACTGTGTCTTTAAAACAAAACTTCACAGAATTAAAATAAACAAAGATGAGATGACCCTGATAAAACATAATTACTGTCTTACAATTTTATGAAGCCACAATGGAATGTTTGCAAGTAATTTATTCCTTGCTTTCATACCTCAGTCATCAAATTCCAATTCTGTAAAGCTTCTAAGACATGTTTTAAAGGCAAACTAAATCTACTTAAGCAATACCACTGAAATGCATCTAACCTAACTTGCTTGTAAAAGGAACAAGAAATTAGAACCACTGCCTGAATTTTGCTTTTCTGAAAAGTAGGGAGGCTACAGAGATTAATTTTCTTTTCTGATTAAATGCAAGCTGTTTTCCCCACAACATTTGCAACCCAAACATTGCACACAAGAGTGCTAGCTAAGTGTTCTGTTTCTCAGGCATAAGCTCATTCTTAGAAGATTTTTTTTAATATGATACTTTTTGGACCGTTTTCATTACCCAAACTCCAAGAAGTGCAATTTATGCCTGGTACAAGCAACAAAAAAGTAGAAATTCATTTTCAGGAATCAATTCAGTGCTTATGAAAGAGGTCTAGAAGCTTGCTTTTTAAGAGTACACAGGACCTTCTTCCACTTGCTCCTTGTCTTACTAACGTTCCTCATGGGTAACATCAACGTAACACCAGTTTAAGCGATAAAGAATCAGGCCTTTAATTCTTAATCCATGACGCTGGTTTAATAAATTACACTGATTTCCTTACAGATAATGACTGAAAATTACAGCAATCTTTTGAAAACAAAAGGGCCAATCAATGCATTTTCTCAGAAGCTATTAAGATCGGAGAGCTGCCAAGAAGCTCTCTTCTATCAAACACCCCTTAAAATGAATTAGAACATGGCCAGCCAGAGCATCAAAACCAGATAGGGACATTCTTTAATAACAGTTTTCCTTTGGATATAGAACAAAAGACTCAAACCTCAAATGTCTGTCTAGGGAGCGAGTCAACAAGCACCTATTCATGTGAGTAAGAGATCACAGGATCAGATTTAAAAGCAAATTTCACAACTATTCATTCTACCTCTTTTCCTCCCAAGTTTCATTCTTCAGCAAGATCCACTGTGTTTTCTACTTCAACTACTCTCAGCATTTCCTTCTGCTTAGAATAACTGACTGGGAGGACATAGAAGAAAAGGCAATGTCACACCAGTGATATGCAAGGTGAACACCTCTCTTGTGGCAGAGGCTGTGGCCAATTAACAATGCTATTTCGTACCTCAAAGTCTGTAAGAGTTTCGAGACTACAAATAATGATCTCGTAAGAATCCAACTGTTTGCACTTTCACAGAAAGCACAAGAATGAAGCAAACAACTCTCACCCACATTGTCCAAAGTTTATGTAGTAAACAGAGTCCTTCGACTGTGGAAAGCAACATGGTACCTATCTGACAGCATCTGGACTAAGCTAATACTGTCCATACTTACAAACAGATGCAAGACAGCACTATACCCGGTTATTTTCAGAACAGCATGTTTCAAGCCTGTGCAAAGGTTTTCACTCATGTCTATTCTTTGATAAAGTCCTTAAATGCTCTGCTGCAAGTTAAGAACAACCAAGCATATGATGATGATGATGCCCATTCTTGCATTTTCTCACCTAAACCAGATCTTGGATGAGTTACAGAGACCAAGACTATGAAAATATGTTCAGGTCAGATTACAGCAGGTTCAGTAGTACCTCTAAGTGAATTTCAGTTGCCATCAGAACAGCACAGGTAGCAGCACTGAATTTCATACCAGAGTCCATTTTAACAATGCTTCTGTATATATATGCAAGGCAAGTTACAGGAAGCCCTTGTGCTCTTCTCTTTATCAGTGAGCATCAAAAGTTAGCAGAAGTGAGGTTGTGTCCATGTATGTATTTGCCTTCAAGGATATATCTGTACATGCCACACAAAAAAAAAAAAAAAACCAAAAAAANATATTATTACAAACGCAACAAAAAAAAAAAAAAAAAAACCAAAAAACCAACCAACAAGTCTGGAGGAAGAATTATCTATCCACCTGCCTCATGCTTAATTAGGGTTTGAATCACTTCCCACCTCTCCAAAGGCAACTAACTACTAGAGCATTACCTCCTGTGCTGGGCTTACACGGCAAGGTTTTGTTAGTGGGGGGAGCTGCAGGGATGGCTTCTGTGAGAAGACACCAGGAGCTGCCCCCAACGTCAGACTGAGCCAATTCCAGCCAGCTCCAGAAGGGGCTCACCACAGGCTAAAGCTGAACCCATCAGTGACACTGGTGGCACTTGTGATAACACATTTAAGAAAGGGTAAAAAATTCCACACAGCAGCTGTGAGTGAGGAGTGAGAAAAACATGAGAGAAACAGCCCTGCAGACACCAAGGTCACTGAAGAAGGAGGTGCTCCAGGCGCTGGAGCAGAGATTCTCCTGCAGCCCACGGTGAAGACCATTGGTGAAGCAGGCTGTCCCCCTGCAGCCCATGTAGGGGAGCCCACTCAGGAGCAGCATTTCGGGCAGGAACTGCAGCCCATGGGGGACCCAGGCTGGAGCAGTCTGTTCCTGAAGGACTGTACCCTTTGGGAAGGACCCCAGCAGAAGCAGAGGAACAGCACAAGGAAGAAGGAGCAGCAGAAAGGAACTGTTATGGACTGACTGCAACCCTTATTCCCCATTCCCCTGCACCATTCGGGGTGTGGCAAGGGGCGGGGGGGAGGTAGAAGAATCAGGGGTCAAGCTGAGCCTGAGAAGCAGAAAGGGCTTAGGAGGAATGTGGTTTTAGTTTTGTCTGTTTTTCACAGCCCTGCTCTGTTATCAGTTAGCAACAAATTAAATTAGTCTTCCCCAAGTGGAGTCTGTTTTGCCTGTGATGGTAACTGGTGAGTGATCTCCCTGTCCATATCTCAACTTACAAGCTTTTTCATCTTAACCAGGGATCAGGATAGGAAAGCTATAGCCCTGATTGATAGAATTAAATCTCGCCAGGGATATCAAAAGCAACAAGAAAAGCTTCTACAGGGATGTTGGTGATAAAAGGAAGACCAGAGAAAATGTGGGCCCTCTCCAGAAGGAAACAGGAGACCTGATTACCTGGGAAGTGGAGAAGGCTGAGGTACTCAACAAATTTTTTGCCTCAGTCTTCACCAGCAAGTGCTCCAGCCACACTGCCTAAGTCACAAAAGCCAAAGGCAGGGACTGGGAGAATGAAAACCACCCACTGCAGGAGAAGATCAGGTTCAAGACCATCTAAGGGACCTGAAGGTGCACAAGTCCATGGGATCTGATGAGATGCATCCATGGGTCATGAGAGAACTGGTGGATGAAGTGGCTAAGCCACTATCCATCATATTTGAGAAGCTGTGGCAGTCTGGGGATGTTCCCACTGACTGGAAAAGGGGAAACAACCCCATTTTCAAAAAGGAAGACCCAGGGAACTACAGGCCAGTCAGTCTCACCTCTGTGCTCAGCACGATCATGGAGCAGATCCTCCTGGAAACTATGCTAAGGAACATGGAAAATAAGGTAATGACTGGTGACAGCCAACATGGCTTCACTAAGGGCAAATTGTGCCTGACAAATTTGGTGGCCTTCTATGACAGGGTTACAGCTTTGGTGGGTAAGAGAAGAGCAACAGACGTCATCTGTCTGGACTTGTGCAAAGCATTTGACACTATCCCGCATGACATCCTTGTCTCTAAGTTGAAGAGACATGGATTTGATGGATGGACCACTCGGTGGATAAGGAATTGACTGGATGGTCGCACTCAAAGAGTTGCGGTCAATGGCTCCATGTCCGAGTGGAGACCAGTGATCAGTGGCATTCCTCAGGGGTCAGTATGGGGACCAGCACTGTTTAACATCTTTGTCAGTGCCATAAACAGTTGGATTGAGTGCACCCTCAGTAAGCTTGCTGATGACACCAAGCTGTGTGGTGTGGTTGACACCGTGGAGGGAAGGGATGGCATCCAGAGGGATCTTGACAGGCTTGAGGGATGGGCCCATGCGAACTTCATGAAGTACAACAAGGCCAAGTGCAAGGTCCTGCCCATGGGTCACAGCAATGCCAAGCACAAATACAGGCTGGGTGAAGAATTGATTGAGAGCAGCCCTGAGGAGAAGGACTTGGGGTATTGGCTGATGAGCTCAACGTGACCCAGCAATGTGCTTTTGCAGCCCAGAAAGTCAACCGTATCCTGGGCTGCATAAAAAGAAACATGACCAGCAGGTTGAGAGAGGTGACTCTCCCCCTCTACTCTTGTGAGAACCCACGTGGAGTACTGTGTTCAGCTCTGGGGCCCCCAACATAAGTAGGAGATGGACTTGTTGGAACAAGTCCAGAGGAGGGTCATGAAGGTGATCAGAGGGCTGGAGCACCTCTCCTAGGAAGACAGGCTGAGAGAGTTGGGGTTGTTCAGCCTGGAGAAGACCTTATAGTGGCCTTTCAGTACCTAAAGGGGGCCTATAGGAAAGTTGGAGACAGACTTTGTACAAGGGCATGTAGTGATAGGACAAGGGGTGATGGTTTTAAACTCAAAGAGAGTAGATTTAGATTAGATACTGGGAAAAAATTATTTACCGTGAGGGTGGTGAGACACCGGAACAGGCTGCCCAGAGAAATTGTGGCTGCCCCATCCCTGGCAGTGTTCAAGGCCAGGTTGGATGGGGCTTTGAGCAACGTGGTCTAGTGGAAAGTGTCCCTGCCCATGGCAGGGAGATTGGAACTAGATGATCTTTAAGGTCCCCTCCAACCCAAACCATTCTATGATTCTATGATTTTTCTTCCCCTGTCCTGCTGAGGAAGGGGAATGAGGAAGCAGTTTGCTGTGCACCTGGCAGCCAGCCAAGGTCAACCCACCACACCTCCTCAGAAAAGTCCCAAATCAGGGAAGAATTTGAGCATATCTTAAGTCCTTCCCCCAAAGTTAAGGGAACTTAAGAATATTTTTAGGTTTTCCTGAGGAGTCATGCATTCCTGAACTGCATATTTTGTAGCACACACCGCTACAAAGGAGAGATCAGTCGGTTTGGCTGAAGAATGAATACCATCTACCACCAAGTTTTAGGTTCTCTGATTTATAGACTTGCTATAAAACTGATTTTCTATTAAGCACAGAGATAATTAGCATAACAGAATATAAACTGAAGAAATGGAAGTAATCCAGGAGTTTTTTAAATGGCTATCATATCATAATGCTTTCACCTTCCCCTTTCGTATTTTCTTCCTGCTGTGATCTAATGTAGAGCAAGACAGCTACGCAAACTCTGCATGCCTGTCAGGATACAAGTTCTGTCTGTGTATGCATACTCACTGCTGCTAAAATGCACAGCATAGCTGCTGATAGCCCTGACAGCCTTGCACTTGTCCCCTTACCACATAGAAAGGGAAGTGTTTATACAGCGAGGCAAGGGGGCGACAGCAGCCTGGGAGAGGCATGCATAGTCTGGGAAGGAGCAGGAAAGATCATGGAATCATTTAGGTTGGAAAAGACCTTTGAGATCATTGACTCCAACCATCAACCAGGCCCACTAAACCCTGTCCTGAAGTGCCTTGTCTACATGCTTTTTGAATACCTCCAGGGATGGTGACTCCACCACTTCCCTGGGCAGCCTGTTCCAATGCCTGACAACCCTTTCAGGAAAGAATTTTTCCCTAATATCCAGTCTAAATGTCCCCTGCCAAAACTTGCAGCCATTTCTTCTCATCCTATCACCAAGCACCTGACAGAAGAGACCAGCACCCATCTCACTACAACCTCCTTTCAGGGAGTTGTAGAGAGCGATAAGGTCTCCCCTCAGCCTCCTTTTCTCCAGGCTAAACAACCCCGGTTCCCTCAGCCGCTCCTCATCAGACTTGTGCTCCAGGCCCCTCACCAGCTTCGTTGCCCTTCTCTGGACACACTCCAGCACCTCCATGTCTTTCCTGGAGTGAGGGGCCCAAAACTGAACACAGGACTCGAGGTGCGGCCTCACCAGTGCCGAGTACAGGGGGACGATCACTGCACTGCTCCTGCTGGCCACACTGTCTCTGACACAGGCCAGGATGCCGTTGGCCTTCTTGGCCACCTGGACACACTGCTGGCTCATAGTCAGCCGGCTGCCAACCAGCACCCCCAGGTCCTTTTCTGCCGGACAGCATTCCAGCCATGCTTCCCCAAGCCTGTAGCGTTGCATGGGGTTGTTGTGACCAAAGTGCAGGACCCGGCACTTGGCCTTGTTGAACCTCATACAATTGGCCTCGGGCCATCAATCCAGCCTGTCCAGATCCCTCTGTAGAGCCTTCCTACCCTCGAGCAGATCAACCCTCCCTCCCAACTTGGTGTCATCCTCAAACTTACTGAGGGTGCACTCAATCCCCTCGTCCAGATCATTGATAAAGATATTAAAGAGAACTGGCCCCAGTACTGAGCCCTGGGGAACACCACTTGTGACCTGCCACCATCTGGATTTAACTCCATTCACCACAACCCTCTGGGCCCATCCATCCAGCCAGTATTTTACCCAGCAAAGCGTACACTTGTCTAAGCCATGTGCTGCCAGCTTCTCAAGATGTATGCCGTGAGAGACAGTGTCAAAGGCCTTACTGAAGTCCACGTAGACAACATCCACAGCCTTCCCCTCCTCCACTAGGTGGGTCACCTGGTCATAGAATGAGATGAGGTTTGTCAAGCAGGACCTGCCTTTCATGAACCCATGCTGGCTGGGCCTGATCCTCTGGTTGTCCTGCACCTGCCGTGTGATCACACTCAAGATGAACTGCTCCATAGCCTTCGCCGGTGCTGAGGTCAGGCTGACAGGCCTGTAGTTCCCCGTATCCTCCCCCCAACCCTTCTTGTAAATGGGCGTCACATTGGCAAGCTGGGGAGCTGCTGCCCAAGTTCTGGTGAGAATTGGTTCAGTCTTGCTCCTTCTTCCAGGAGCATGAAATATTCAGGCAGGAGGGAGCTGAACAAGGAAGCTGTAGGGAGCTGGGCTTAAACACAAGGCAATACAGAACTCCTCAGAGGTGCAGTGTTTAGGGACTGCAGGGCTTGATGCTGAGGGAGGAATTTGTTTGAAGAGGGTAAACCCCTTGAAGTTAAGCACTTCTGTTCCAAGCTCCTAGAGAGATCCTCAAAAAATATGTTGGGGTGAAGCACAGCAGTTATCTCGGTTGCAGAACATCAAGTTCACAAAAATAGCAGTGGAAGGCAAGTTGCTTCTTTCCAGCACGACAAGTGTTGCTCTTCAACTTTCCCACCCAAGTTTTTGTATTTTAATACATTCATATATATATATATATATTTCCGCAAAGCACAGTTATCTGCAATATGCTTGGGAAAAATAAAAGAGCGAGCTGCATTAAGGTATTTAAGACCTGGAGGAGTCTAGTAGAGTTCAGCCCCAGAGTTCAGTTCTGGGGACCACAGAGTCCCTCTGTTTCCTTTTTTACTTTACCTGGGTCCATTAATATAACAAGTTACTTGCACTGTGAACAAGGGCAGCATAACTAACACAAGTCAAATTTAGGGACTGAGCAAGGGAGCAGGACTAAACAGCAAACAAAAATTTACAGTAAAGTATACTGAGAATCTAAGCAGGATGTGGGCTATGCTGTCACACAATTATAAGCAACCTGGATAGTTCCTCAAAAATAAATGGGGTGAACAACAGCAAAGAGTCTAGGACAAGCAACTATATCATGTGCTCATAGCCAATTTAATATTTGCTCTCATAGGCAACATTAAGTGCTTAGTCAAAGGTAACCAGGCCCACACTTTACTGTCATCTGGCACTCTCCTCTATAAAAAACACATATCCCCCCCCCCCCCCCCCCCAAATGAGTTTCTACAGTCAATGTCAGATCAATGGATGATCTGGCTTGCTGCAAAAGTACAGGCGGCTTATCAAATAACAGAATCTGAATGTCTGCAACAAACTAAACCTTCTCAAATATATGTACGTATGTACATAAGTGCAGATACTTTTGTCTTTATGATACATGAAACTGTACACAGAACAGTCATGGACCATTTGAGGCAACTGTACATTTGAGGTACAGAGATCAGAGTCTGCCTAGTTAAGCCATTGGTCCCCAATGCACAGCCTATGAGAAATCTCTCAATGGTGAGTTCCACACCATCACTCCTGTGCATGGGAAATTAACACAATAAAAACTACAGAGGCAGCAANNNNGGCAGCAAGGGCAGCACAGCAGGGTGTTGCCACCTGCATCATGGTATTTTCCCAGCATCAAGGGCACACGACACTATGGTTGATCACCTCTGCACTGGGCATTTCAGGAACAGATCCAACACAGCAGTAGCTACTGAGTTCTCCAGTGGTTTTTATAAAAACATTTCTTTTAGAAGAGCCCGAAGAAATGGGAGGAAGGGAGGCAAGCAGACAAGGGATTATTCAGAAGCTGGTATAGAANTCTTGATAAAAGATAAGCTTTGGAAAGGAGGTCTCTCCTATGAAGACTCATGGTTTATGCTTGCCAAACACTGATCACTCTCATCTTGTTTTAAAGAACTGTAAATTACAATCACAGCAATGCAAAGGGTCATCACAAGGTACAGGAACTGCCTATACTCTCAACAGACAAAATGCTTCCCCCGCATCCAAACCAGCTTTTTACACAAGGCAACAAGGAAACATGGATCACACGTTTAGTTCAAAGCTCTAAATATTTAACCTATTCTTACCCACATTGAGTTAGTTACAAAGTTAGAAAAAGTGTCACCGAAATCCAGTTCTGCAACAGACAGCTTTCCACACCACCAACACACGTAAGCAATTGTATCCAGGCAGAGAAGTTTCACATCCACTCAGCAGACTTAGTAGCATGAGCAAGTCCATCCCTACATGCAGGATCAAACCCTTTATGGATAGGATTAGAAAACAGTGTGGATTTTTGTCAATTCCTTCCTGGATTTATCCATCCCCTCTCATATGAAACGCTACAGCCATTTAGAAGATGCTAGTGAAGTAAGGCTGCCAAGATCTGTCTTGCTGCCCCCACCTTACAGACAGGGACCTCAGAACAACACTCTTAGAGAGCTTGTGACAGTCACATGGCAAATCCATGGCAAGGCCAACTCCAGACCGCAACCTGCCAGTTCCCCCAGCTCCAGCTTTCAACACAAAATGGTACTTTTCATCCTCCTTTACTTGCCGCCTTGCCCATGCTCAAGTTTCCCTTGCAACAGCTTCTGACAGGCCACATACAGAGAGCAGAGAGGGAACGGACACATCCCACAAGGACCTTCAGTGGCAGCAGATGATGCAACAGGTATGAACACAGGAGATGGTTCAAACCAGGATGTATGTGCTGATCTAATGAACTCTACTTTCCCTTCCTTTCACCGCTCCTCAAGAAATGAAAACCAAGTATTCAGCAGTTTGGATGGCTCTGCACTATGAATGAGAAGTTACAACCTTAGTACCAAGCCGACAGTATTGTGTGCATGTGCACACAAATGTACATCTCTCTCATTATTCCTACCCAAGAAGGAATTAAAGGCATTGCTAGATGCTTCAAGGACAACAATCAGAAGATAAAAATCATCCACACTGGGAAAAGGATAATTTTCTTTCCTCAGTACACTCCCGTAAAATGACCTCCCTATATTTTCTGTAATTGTGATTTACATTTTAGTAATTTTGGGCAGCCTCATCAAGCCTTCCTGGAAGTCTAATTCCTAACTTGTGCGGCTTCGTTCTTTTGTTTAAGAAAGCCAGAAAACGCAACTAATGAACAACACAGAATTTGTGGCAGCAAAAACCTTAAAAAAAGATCTGGAAAGTGGCAGAGACTGGGCATAGATGACTGAGCTGAGAAAAGCACCATGGTAGCAGTACCACTGGTTTACAAGTGGGATTCCCACCACCAGACTGTGGGTTGGTAACAAATTTTCTGCTGCCCCCCAAAACCCAGTATAAATACTCTTAACATATTGTCTCCCTCCGAGCAGCTGTATGGCCTGCTGGAGACAACCACATTCTCCCATGTGGCGGATGTGAGCCCTGCTGATAACGCTGCCACAGATGTGGCAGGTACGCGGGACAGACCGCATCCTCCATGCTTCCAGATCACAGGGACAGACCGCATCCTCCGTGCTTCCAGATCACAGGCATATAAGGGAACAGCGCCGGCCTCATCTGTGAGGGGATCCAAAAGCATCCAGTACAAATCACAAGATGTTGTTAACAGTGCTGGAAACGGTAAGTGCCATCAACCTGATTACAACTCCAAGTGAGCTGTTAGTTTATTTGATCTTCTAAGATAGTAGACTGCCTCCTTCAGCTATGCCATTTGCATATTTTTAATTAATATGAAATAGCATTCTTTAGCATGCTCTTTGAATACTAAGGCAATGCTAAACAGAAAAAGATTCACAAGATTTTTTTTTTTAACCTCCAAGTATTAATTTTGTTTGGCTGTATTCTATCATATGACACTGAAGAGTATGAAGTAGCTGAATTTCTCCTTTATGAAAATCACATCCCAAAATTGGAAATGACGATGCATACACAAGATGTAGCCACACCAGGACAGGGATACACAGGATATTAATATTTATTCATTAAGTATTTTCTAATGCTTTCTTTCTGTAGAAAATAGTTTAACTGAAGAATGAATGTGGCAAGGAAGCTTCCAGATCTATTATTCAAAGCAAACCAACTCCTGCCTTAAAGAAGTAACACCCAATACTTAGAAAAACATGTGTCTTACAGTTGGGATGTGGGTGGCATGGTTCCAAAAAAATATGATGCCAGCTTCAGTGAAAGGCTCAACTGATCCACACACGAAACAATCAGACATCCAGATGCCAGGTAAAAATCCAAATAAACATGGTGACTGCTTTACCCACATTTCAGATAAACATGGTGACTGCTTTACCCACATTTCAGTGGTCCCATCCACATCAGTTTTCACCCACCTCTGCCTCTAAGACACAAGTGTTCAGAACTGTTTTGCTACACCATGAACTCAGAATACTTTCAGACGCCTCATTCTCCCTGATCATAAGTCCCCTAACAGCCCAATTTAATTTGAGAACTTCAGAGAATAAAAGCCTTTATCACAGGCACTGGATTTATCACATCCAATAATAAAGGGAGGTTTCATTTTGGACCTGATTCAAATCCTGTTGAAGCCAAAAGAAATCTCTCAACAAGCTTCAGTAGTCCTTGTTGTTTGGAAAACATTATCCCTCAAAAACAGCCAAATGTGATATAACTAATCAATGAACTTGTATTCTCAGCACCTAAAGCCAGGGCTAGTCAAAACCACCTTAAACTTCCAGCAAAATCATTCAGAGATAGTGCTTGATCCAACAGCATTTACATTACTGGATGGCAAATGCGCAGATGTTACAGTTCCTAAGCATGCTGCTAAGAATCCAGTAGCATTTTTATAAATTTTGCACTAAATTAAGGTACATCAACATCTACTTGGATTTTCTACAACATCTCTGCACAACTTCCCGTGTCTAAATCCTTTTAAAAGCCTGGCTTTGAGCATTTCTCCTGCTAACTTCAAGTAAGTTCCAGACAGTTTTACAAGGCTTAATTTCAGAATGAAGCTTTTCTCTGTCTCCATCTTGGATGAAATGCAGTATTTATGCACGCTCTCAGAGGTACAGGCAGAGGCATGTAAAAACCAGACCGTGACACACTGAAGGCTCAATGAACTCAGGAATAGCACACTCCTAGTTATCTTTCTGCTTAACTATACCCCTATCACGCCTCTACCACTATTGGGCAACAGGAACAGACAGTTTCTTTCAATTACTTTGATCCTCTGGATACTTGTTTTATATTTGTTGCTTGTGGGAAGATAGCAGTACTGCTCCCGCCTACCATCTGCAGATTTGGCAACACTGATGTTACTGCATTGTTTTATGGCAATTTTCACTAACACCAGATCAAAGGGGGGGGTGGGTGGGAGGGGGTGGGGAATGTAAATGTCTGTGCAAGTTTCAGCACTGTCTAAACATATCCTCAGAACCATAAAATAAACTAAAGCCTTGTTAACCCCTGACAAACCACCTGTGACTTGAAGGGGGAAAACCTCATTTATGATTCAAGTGCAGGTGTAGGCTGCTGCAGACAGCATGCTTCCAGACCTTCCAGAATTGCCAAAGCAGCATCTGTAGTAATGGTATTTTCCAAAGTGCTGAAAAACATGGTAAGAAGAGGCAAACTCTGATGTGTGAAGACAGGGATAATGCAGAAACAGGGGACGAAGCAGTACACAGTTTAACTTTCACGCAGTAGTTGTCACTTGAAATGGATTAAAAATCATGTGCCATTTCTACACATAGACTTCCCCCAAATATGTTCTTTCCCTGTCTTTAACAGCAGGTTTTAAGTCAGGTCTTCCCCTTTTTCTGATATGTGAAAAAACTTGCATAACCTGCCAACTAAATCCGCACAGGCAAACCTTTTCATTCACCTGGATCCTGCTGGAAAAAAGTGATTGAAACTTAACTTTGTTGGTCAGATTAAAAGGAAATCTGGTGCATGTCAGAGATTTTTCAGACGCTAATAAATAGTCACACATGCACATGAAATCAGTGTGCTTGTCTCTGCCTGCAGCTTCTAACCTTCTGGCAAGTAAACCCTTTCCGTGACCTCTATCTCTTGACTTCTTTCCAGCCTAGAACTGGTTAATTGTCTTTCCCTGTTCCTGTTATTTATGCTACAGCAGAAACCTCAAGCGAGGTCAGCCCTTCTGCAAGCAGCAGAAAATTACTTCAGCATTAAGCTCTTTGTGGCAGAATATAACATGACAGACACAAGGGCCGAAGGTGAAAACGGAGGCATAGAAGTAAAAAGGCCTTACATTCAAAATGAAGAGCAGACCACTAGCAGGACCATAACCCAGCATCTCCCAAATATAGGCTCACTACAGTTGTTAAACTGCTCTGCCCAGTACCTAACACATGGTTTATGTACCTTTTCAGGAAATCCATTACAGCCATCATCTTTTTCTCACATTATCAAAGAGGGGTCTTTACAGAATCTTCATCCTTGCCACAACACACATTCATTTCCATATCCTCTTTCCCTGGCCTTACCTTCACCCTACCGCATCTCTAGTCCGAGGCACTGGAGGAGGACAGGGGAAAAGCATGAAAACGAAGTGAGTCAGCAGTTTCTGAGCAGCACACGAGCATTAGTCAGAGGTGATCAGGGTTCTCACCGCACAGTCAGATATGAATGAGTTTAAGCCCACCAAACAGCAGATTGGGGGGGCAAAGTTTCCCAAACGCCTGAAACTGAACCACTGGGGGAAGCCACCGCAGAAAAAGCACTTGGGAAAAAGACACATACTCAGTTGTCACATACCAGTGCTGAAATGCAACAAAGTATACAGGGTACTGCTCTCGGTCCCATTTCTAGTTTCCTTACGAAAAAGACCACTGCATTTAGTACAGCTAAATCAAACACACCTGAGGAGACAGTTGCCTTGACTCATATAACATTTTCCCTAATGAGGGAGGCCCACAGCTGCAAAAGCTTTCGCTGACTAGAGCACATGCACAGTACACTACAATGCGTTGTTGCCCTCTTGTTCATCTGCTCCCTTATTGAGACATACCAACAGCAGTGGTAGTGATGCAATTAATTAGGGAAGTGCTCTTCTACATCATGCAGTGGACGTTCCACTTTTTAAAATTTAAGAGCACATTAGTAATACAAGTTCTAAGGGTGACAAGCGCATGTTTGCCACACAAGAATAGTGTCTCGTTAACCTCAGAAAGGCTGTGACAGCGTCTTCCTGTGTTGAAGAGATTTCAAGGGGCATTATTCCCAGCCTTCACCTTCCAGCAATAAAATCAGGGTATACAACAAAAACCAATAAACCACCTCTTTTCAGCAGGGCAGAGCACAGTCACAAGATTCTCATCCATCACCTGCAAGAGAACCCTTCTCCCACAGAGCTCTTCTCTGTTATGGTACAGTAAGGACATTAAACTGTAAATCATGTACAACAGTCACTCCAGGAAAGCACACCTCATTCCAGAGAGATGATGAACACACTGCTTCAGCACCTCTGGATTTTGGCTGGACAGAGCAAGACTTACTGAAAAAACAACCTCCCCACCAAACTGACACCTACCAAGTTTTATGAAACACAGTTAATTACCATGCTCTGGGCACAGCATTCTCTGTTCTGTGACTCTGGGCAAGCTCTGACCTCTCTGTGCAGTTTCTCCACTCCTAAAACACAATACAGCTTCTTGTGAAGCACTTACTAAAATCTGTTGTTTAAGCGCTTGCCAACAACACCACCAAACTTTGCTTAAGAGCAACATTTATCCATCAGCAGCTTACAATATTGTCTCTGCTCATTGCAGGCTTTCTGATATATTCTTCTACATGAATCCTGCCCCTCTGTCTTCCATAAAACACAGAATTTCATTTTTAGATATAGCTTATTCAGACATTGTTAGGCAAAACATTAATAGGAAAGAGCAAAGCTACACATAATATTTGCACAGATTTCTAAAATGAATCAAAATGTATTTTAATCCATAGTATTTGGAAAAACACAGCATTAGGTCAGATACCAACAGCTAGGGAAAGCTGCTGGTCAGTAAATGACAACAAACACTTACAGCACATCAAATATGCTAGTGATTCATGCAGTCAGTCTTTATACAGAGGTAGTCCTGGCAGACTATAAACAGACATCTTTATGTCTACAGTGATCTTATCATTAACATGAGAAGTTAGAGAAGAAAGAAGGCTGCGAATTTCAGCTTAAGTTGTTCCACAACAGTTTCTCTGCACCACCAGCTTTTAATTCTTTTGCAAGCGATTATCAGTACAAGCCGAGGCTACAATCGCCAAGTACAACTTCCTGGGCTGGACGCATCACTGCTTTTAAAGAAATGCTTGGGGGATTTTTTTTTTTTTTTTGAAAGTTTCTTGCATCCTTCCACCTCTTGTAAAGTATTTTCGGCTTTCACGTAGCAGCAAGGTTTCTCTCTCTCACACAAGCGCCTGCATAAGGTACATTGTTCTTAGATGTTTGCAGATGGCCTTGAAATACTTACAACTCTTAGAAATGCGTAACAAAGACCAGAAGTCTCCGGGTGACATTGTTCAGACTCTTTTCTTGGTTGTCTTTTCAGCCATACGAGTGAGTGCTCACTTGTTGAAATAAACGCTACACAGGATTACTTCTTAGTTAAACAATACCCCCTTGGAGTTTTCCCTGCACCACACGATATCACTCGACACACCTTAAATCAGTTTGTGGCCATTATTTAATTCGGCTTAAAGATCTTTACGAAGAGACACAGACCCATGAAAGGCAGAGCTCCCACAACACGTGAACACATCACCGACGAGGCAGGCTCCCCCTCTCCTCCCCCTAACCACCGCTCACGGACTTCCAGGCACCACGGGGGGGAAAAAAAACAACCCAAAAACCCCAGCCACCGCGACCTGCGACCCCCGGCCATCGGGGCACACGCTACGCCCCTCTCCCTACGCAGAAGCTCCTTCGGGGAGAAGGCAGAACACAGCCGCCCGTCTCCACAGCAACCACCCTACC